>BQNB010081110.1:0-29724 GCA_026074375.1 Tanacetum coccineum
TGGACACTCATTTGACTATTGAGTAAAATATTAATACTTTTGGACGATTCTTCCCATTTTGCTATCTTAATATTCAACTCATCTCTCTCCTTAACAACTTTCTCTAACTCCATGTTTAGGTTGTAGATTTTTAATTCTCTACATTTAAGCTCATAGTTTTGAAACTCATATTTTTCACCCCAAGCCAGTTCATTCTTTTCATGTCAAAGAATTCTAGATTCTAGAGATTCTAAGGCTAGCTTATAACCCTGAATTTCTAGTTTGGCTCTGCTATGTTTTTCTCTTTCACTATCAAAGTTCTTTTGAAGAATTTTAAAAGATTCAAGACATTGTTTAGAATAGTTTTGTACCTCGTTATCAGAAGAACTTGATGAGTGTGAGGAGGAAATGGCCATTAAAGCATAATGAACTAGTTCATCAAAGTCATATCCTCCTAGACCATCTTGAGCCACCAGTGCTTGTAATGATGGTTCATTTGTTGTTGCATTCCTTCTGCCATTATCACCATAAGATCTTTTCCCTTCGTTCCTTCCTGATTTGCATTCCTTAGCAAAGTGCCCTTTCCTGTGACAGTTGTAGCACTCAACTTTTGACTTATCAAAGGTAACAGGTTGTATTCCTTTGAAATCCAAGTTCCTTCCTGTCTTTTGAATGAATCTCTACACCCTAACAGTCATCATGGCTACTTGCCATCTAATATCTAATTCTTCCAAGTCATCTTGATTAATCTGTTGTAAATCCTTATTATCAAGTGGAGGACTCAATGTCTGTTGTGCAAAGAAAGAACATACTACTTCATTAGCACATGGGGTAGATGAAACCTGACTAGTTTCTTCCAGCAGTACTAACCCTAAAATCTCCACTAGCAGTACTAACTTCATTAGTTCTGCTAGTATTCTCAAAGGACAGAAAAGCCATGTTCTGAGAATTTGATGTGGAACTTGAAGACCTTTTCATCTCATCTTCATAGACCCTAAGGTTGTTATAGAGATCATCAATATCAGTCTGGTCTATGTCTGGCTTATTTCTCATGATTAAAGCAATTTGACTCCATGAAGGAGGAAGACTTCTTAGAAATTTTTGATTGATATCTTCCTTTGATACTGGAGCAGCATACACCTCTAATTGACTTATGAGCTTTTGGAACCTATCATAAGCCTTATCCAGACTTTCATTTGGTGCAGTAGTAAAGTTTTCAAACTGATGTTTTAGAACATTCTTCTGCATCTTTTTGGATTCTTCATTTCCTCCAAACCTTGATTTGATTGCCTCCCAGAGAGATTTAGCATCTGGAACATTATGAAACTTAAGGAGATATTCATCAGGTATTGCTAAAAGCAAGATGCTCTTAACTCTTTCCTGATTCCTTTTGGCAGCCAGTTGTTTTGCAGTTTTAGGAACAGGAGGAGCAGAAGGACCAGATTGATCTCCTGTTGGTGCAGGTTCTTCTTGGAGATCTCCATTGACAATTATGTCCCATAAGTTGTGATCTGTGTGACAGATATATTGACGCATTCTCATGCTCCAAATATCATATTCTCCCTTCTTGATGATAGGGATTTTCATTGCTGTGATAGTTGGTGGAGGAGTGTCTTGTTCTGCCATCTTACTGGTTTGAGTGTAGATCTGTTTCAAACAATAGAGTTCTTCTTATTCAGAGTTTCCACACAAGCTCTGATACCACTTGTTGGATCCCTTACTGAATAGATCTTGAACCTTTAGCTTGCAAAGGGTTTGCTACTTTAGATAAATCCAAAGCAACAATAATGAAACACTGATTTAACACTATTGATTATGCGGAAACTAATCAACAATGCTAAGAAGAACAGTATTAAGTAACACAAGAAAACTTTGTATTATAACTTGAATCTGACTAGGTTACAGATTACAAAGACTATGATTGCTAAGATGATCTCTATTGATCTATGTTGATCTATATCAACTAACTATGACTAGGGTTCCTTTTATACACCAAGGAAACCCTAATGGGCTTTACAAAACGCGTATAGAGATCATGCATATCCTTTCCTAAGATATCTCATGCATATCTCTAACTCTAACTAACTTCTGCATAAGCAGACTTAACTATTACATAACCAGTACTAACTTATAATGAACTACCAGTACTAACTATGCTAACTCTTCTACCAGTACTAACAAGTGTACTGGCAGAACTAACTATATAACAAACAGAATTAAGTCTTGTATACATAATTCCTAACAATCCTCCCCTAAACTTGAACTTCACTTGTTAACTTCAAGTTTCTTCAGTTTTCTTCAGCTTGAGCTTTTGAGGATTGTATCCAAACACTTCTCTTTAATCATTAGCTTCTCTTTAATGATGATCTGTTTGTTGTTGATTTGAAGACAGATCATACTTTGGCTTTTAATCTTTAACAGCATCTCATCCTCTCTGCATCACAGCTCCACAGCAACATCCAACTAAGTTGGCTTTGTAGTTTTTGGCAAACTACCAGCCATCAACGGATTTGATATGTCTTTACCATGAGCCGTTTGCTATGGACTAGTCAATGCTTCATTGCAGTAACAAGGTGCATTGATAACCTTATAGTTTTTAGCAAACTATCAGCTGTCAACGGATTTGAGATCTCTTTACCAGTAGCCGTTTGCTCTGGAGTAGCCAATGCTTTAGTGCAACACTATGGTGCATTGATTACCATACAGTTTTTGGTAAACTGTCAACCATTAACGGATTTGAGAAGTCTTTACCAAAGCCGTTTGCTTTGGACTAGCCAGTTCTTGATGTCTGTTAGACATGGTGAACTGATGACCATTTGTTGTGTGGTTGCTAAACCAACACTTAAACAATCCTTCTCAACTCCATTACAACTTCCAGATACCTAAACCATACTTTTAGCTACTGAGAATCCCATTATAATCTTAATCCAGCTTGCTTCTCAATCATTTTCAAAAGTTGATAGCAAACTTCATCTATTGTTCCATCTAGAAGCTTTATCTTTAGCATTACTTGGCAAGCATCTTTTGACAAGGGGTATTTTATATCTGCTAACATATATATTGTAGTATCATCCAATGTTAGGAAATGTACTGCACAAGAAGGATAATACCTCCAATTAACCATCTTCTGTTGAAGTGGCAAACTCTAGATTGCATCATCACTCAGGGGTGGATCAAACATGGTCTTGAGATAACCCCAAAGTACTCTGTCATATATCTCTTCAGGCTTATTAACTCCATACTTCTTTATCACCAATCTGTATAATTCTATAAGATCATCTCTTGAAAAGTCTTTAAGTATGGCTCTAAAACTCATATATATTTTATCAGAACCATCTCTTCTTATAATATGATAAACAGCCTTTAGACCAGATTGAGGAATAATCTTCTAATCAAAAATACTAGGAGGTTTGGTAGTAGTTGGAATAGCATCTATTCCAATCTCAGATTCTGATGAAGCACTTATGACTTTATCCTTCATGAATGCTTCCCTTTCTTCTTTACTTTCATCCTATACAGTCTTGTCAATATGTATTCCTTTCCTTGCCTTTTGCTTCCTGATTTTACCTCTATTCCTACAGACTTCTCAATTTCTTCTTCCTTAGAAATCACTGGCTCTGTAATACTTTCTTCTAAGACTGAAACCTCTTCAATGGTTTTTTGTTTCTTTGAAAATCCTTGCTCCAGCTGAACACCTTGTCTCTTTACTCTTTCATCAATTTCCATTTGGCACAAAGTTTTCAATACTCTTCACCAGCTTTTCAAATTCAGTCTTGAGTTCATCAAAAGTAAGTTTCTTTAATTGAGTTAATTTACATGAGCTTTAATTCTTGATGAAGGTACTCATATAATCTCTTTGCTGTGCTTGTGTCATTGTCTTGCTCCTTCTTGCCTTAGCCTTTTGTTCAGCATAAAACTTCTTTTTCTGATTTATCATTTCCACCATCCTTTTTGCAAAATCTTCACTAGTCATACTTTCTCCTTGTAGACTCTTGGTCCGTTCTGCATTTTCTTCAAGTTTTGCTCTGATGGTATCCTAATCCTCTTCTGTATAATACTGAGCAGCTTCTTGAAATTCAGCTTTTCTTTTCTTTTGTTGTTCTGATAATTCTTCCTCTTCTGAAATCCTTTTAGCTAGCAAAGCATCCAAATGAACCTGTCTTGCAGCCTCTTCCTCCTGTAATGCTTGCAATCTCATGGCTTCTGCAAGACAGTTTCTTGTTGAATTTGTCTTGTGTTCTTTTGGTAGCTTGAATTTCTTCTGTATTCATTGAGCTTTTCTTCTCTTTGACTTTCTATTGGAGAAAGGAATTGTGACATTTCTGGTTTGCACTACCTAGGAGGACCTAAATGGTCGACTCAGTACTAACTCCTAAGCTATCAGTTTTAAATCTCATTGCCTGTTATTTAAAATCTTTACTACCAGGATTAAACTTCAATTCTGCATCCAAATCAGTACTTTATTCTTTTCAAGTGACTTTGACCTTGTTTTTCCTCTTGTATATATACACTTATTTAGTGGACTTTGCTTCTATGAAAAATCACTTGTGATAAGGTTTAGCCTACTTCCCATGGTGGTCAGGGACTAATATCTTGCTCTTGTACCTTCCCTAAAGCACTGTTTTTGTAGAGTCACATAATCTGAATCTTTTCCTTCATAGTCTCTGTGACTAAAGAAACTAGAGGGATCATCATTAATATCTTGAATTTTCTCCCTAATTCTTTGTATTTTCATCTTAAGTAGACCACATCACTTTCTTTTTCTTTCTTTCAAGGCTACTTATAGAGGGACTCACCTTTTCAATTGGTGAGAACATCTTCCACAAGGTAGTATTTGTTGATGCAAACTCTTTCTCCAAATTAGCAATCTGGTTACCAGCTTAGTACAAGGACCATTCAAATTCCTTTAGTTGTAAGTTATCCTCAAACACTTCTTGAAGTGTGACCTTCATGGAGAGGTGCTTCATTAGACTGAGTGGAGACTCATGTATGTTACCACTGTCCAACCTTGCATCTAAGCCAGAGGTTGTAGTGGTAGCTCCCTCAGTACCAACCCTCACACCTGTGGTGGTTGCCTCATCTGCTACATGGGTGAAAGTAGAACCCTGAGACTGAGGAATCTCAGTATCCTGTCTGTCAAATTGCCTAGGTGGTGATGGTTTTGGAAGTGGTTCATTGATAGATGGAATTGTTGGTTGAGCTGCTACCGAGTGAAATAGTATACATTAACTAGATCAGTAGTGATGGTGGGGTTTTGCTGGGATTGCTAAGCTTCACCTTGATCCTCAGCTGCACCTGACAACATTGTAGGCAACAATGGTACATAATCCCCTGCATATCCCCTTTTCATATTTGCAAAAAGCTTTTTAGTCAAAGTTGGGGCTAAATACTTTCCATTATTTTTAGTAGTGATACCCAAAATCATTTGCAAAAATCTTGGATACATTAGAAATTTAGTATTACTCTCTATGTTATGAACCATGCCATCAAAATCGAACTTTGTAAAAAATTATAAACCCTATTACTAGTAGACAGATCACGTACAGTAGCAATGGCTTACAATTGCTCCCCATCCACCAGACTTAGAGCTTAGGCAGTGTAGAATGGTGTGAATAAAAAATTTCCATTGGGGTGCAAAATTCTTTTTCTAAAAAGTTAGTTTGCCCTCAGAAACATACCTTAATGTTGCCAACCTATCATAAATTTTAGCATCAGGTAAATTACTAATACCTGCTGCATCTGCCAATTGAAGTTTACTTCTTCCAGACGCCTCAGTAATAGTATATTCCTTATTATCAATGGATGCTACTAATTCTGGAGTCCTATTAGCAAGTGTTTTGACTGTAGCAATCTGCCAGAACTATTTGACTAGGGAATCATAGATAGTGAGAAATCAGTATCTCTTAGGGACCCAAGTCACCACAGACTTGGATATCCCTTTTGGGTCAACATACTCAAACTTCTTGAGTATGAAAGATCCTTTTTCTTTGGACTCATGATCCATGTAATTTCCCTTAGGCCTCCACACCCACCTTGACTTCTTAAGATCATTATCCATCTTACCCTTACTAGTATTAACTACTGCTCTTGTCCTAGCAGTAGTCATATTTTTAACCACAGAAGTTTTAACATCTTGTTTTAAGTTTTTGGGTCTAAAAGCTGGTTTTGTTGATGTAAGACCTTTGATTGGTGTATATGGAGGCTTGTGGTCTTACATTGTCTATTCCTTGGGTAATTTGGTCTAAACAAAAACATCTTACTAGTTTGTGTTGTTTTTTGAGGCAAATTGTATAGCAGTACTAACAGAACTTAGCAGTACTAACAGGCATAGGCAGGAGTATTAATTGTTTGTACTGCTCTTTTTTCATTTGGCCCTAATAGGATTTAACCAATCATGTTCTGGTAGTATCTGATCGGGTCAAAGTCCTCTTTGCTTGAGGGGGTAGTTCATATATTTGAATTTTTTAATGATTACCCTTTTTAGGCATTTGTATCCTTTACTGGTTTGACCACCTTTGACCAGTATTGACACATTTTTCAGCTTAGGTTAGGTTCTTGGCTCCTCTGTTGTCATAAAAATCACAATCTTTGATCAAATGGTTAGTGCTCTTACAGACAATGCCAAGCTTTTATTTTCTTAACTCCAATTCGGCCTTTATTATTAGTTTGACAATTTTATCAACTTGAGTTTTAGCTGTTGGCGTTTCATTTAGTCTTAACCGCACTAACTTCAGACACATTTCATTCTCCAATCTCTGAGTTTCCAATCCTCAATGATGACTTTTTCTTTGTTACTGTCTGGTGTATAGACACCAACTGATTCATTGACAGACTTAGGTTTTCAACATTTACTTCATTTGTATTACCTACAGTCTCACTAGTTTTAGATTTACTAATGTCAGCATTAAGCTTAGTTATTTTTGACTCAATGATTTTCTTTCTAATGGCATATTCATCTAAACCTGCAAATGATATGTCAGCTCTTGGGTTAGGGAAGATCCCTGTTATAGGAGGGGGAACAGCATGATACCCATCTTTTTTGGAAAACCTATCATTTGCTGGTGTGGATATCATCACTAGATCTGACCTTAAAAACACTCATACTGATCTCACTATCAGTTTCACACTTGTCAATACTTTCATTTTTATTTGTGTGCCTGCCATTATCCTTAATCCATTTTTATACGGGCGCACTCATTGACTGTTGAGTAAAATATTAATACTTTGGATGATTTTCCCATTTTGCTATCTTATATTCAACTCAATCTTTTCCTTAACAACTTTCTCTAATTCATATATGTTTAGTTATTGATTTTTAATTGCTCATGCATTTTAAGCTCATAGTTTTGAAACTCATATTTTTCACCCCAAGCCAGTTCATTCTTTTCATGTCAAGTTCAAATTTTAGAGATTCCAAGCTAATCATAACCTTGAATTTCTACTGTCTGGTAACTGCTATGTTTTTCTCTTTCACTATCAAAGTTCTTTTGAAGAGTTTTAAAAGATTCAAGACATTGTTTAGAACAGTTTTGTACCTCATTGTCAGAAGAACTTGATGAGCTTGAAGAAGAGATTGCCATTAAAGCATAGTTGACTGGTTCTACTTCAAAATCATTACTCCAGTCATAGCCTCCTAGACCATCTTGAGCCACCAGTGCCTGTGATGAAGATTCATTTGTTGGTGCATTGCTCCTGCCATTGTCACCATAAGATCTTCTCCCTTGATTCCTTCCAGATCTGCATTCCCTAGCAAAGTGCCCTTTTCTGTGACAGTTGTAGCACTCAATTTTTGACTTATCAAGAGAAACATGTCGTTTTTCTTTGAAATCCAAGTTCCTTCCTGTCTTCTGAATGAATTTCTTCACTCTGACAGTCAACATAGCCACCTGCCATCTAAGATCCAATTCTTCCAAGTCATCTTCATCAATCTGCTGAAAATCCTCATTTTCAAGTTGAGGACTGGTTGTTGGTTGTGCAAAGAAAGAGCACGCTACATCATGAGCACATGGGGTAGTTGAAACTTGACTAATTCCTCCAGCAGTACTAACCCCAAAATCTCCACTGGCAGTACTAACTTCATTAGTACTGCTAGTGTTCTCAGAGGAAAGAAATGCCAAGTTCTGAGAAGTAGAAGTGGAACTTGAAGACCTTTTCATCTCATCTTCATAGACCCTAAGGTTGTTGTAGAGGTCATCAATATCAATCTCATCAATGTCTGGCTTATTTCTCATGATTAGAGCAATTTGATTCCATGAAGGAGGAAGACTTCTTAGGAACTTCTGGTTGATATCTTCCTTTGATATTGGAGCACCATGAACCTCCAATTGACTTATGAGTTTTTGGAACCTATCATAAGCCTTGTCCAGACTTTCATTTGATGCAGTAGTAAAGTTTTCAAACTGATGTTTTAGAACATTCTTCTGCATCTTTTTGGATTCTTCATTTCCTCCAAACCTTGATTTGATTGCCTCCCAGAGAGATTTAGCATCTGGAACATTATGAAACTTAAGGAGATATTCATCAGGTATTGCTAAAAGCAAGATGCTCTTAACTCTTTCCTGATTCCTTTTGGCAGCCAGTTATTTTGCAGTTTTAGGAACAGGAGGAGCAGAAGGACCAGATTGATCTCCTGTTGGTGCAGGTTCTTCTTGGAGATCTCCATCGATAATTATGTCCCATAAGTTGTGATCTGTGTGACAGATATATTGACGTATTCTCATGCTCCGAATATCATATTCTCCCTTCTTGATGATAGGGATTTTCATTGCTGTGATAGTTGGTGAAGGAGTGTCTTGTTCTGCCATCTTACTGGTTTGAGTGTAGATCTATTTCAAACAATAGAGTTCTTCTTATTCAGAGTTTCCACACAAGCTCTGATACCACTTGTTGGATCCCTTACTAAATAGATCTTGAACCTTTAGCTTGCAAAGGGTTTGCTACGTTAGATAAATCCAAAGCAACAATAATGAAACACTAATTTAACACTATTATTTATGCGGAAACTAATCAACAATGCTAAGAAGAGAAGTATTATGTAACACAAGAAGACTTTGTATTATAACTTGAATCTGACTAGGTTACAGATTACAAAGACTATGATTGCTAAGATGATCTCTATTGATCTATGTTGATCTATATCAACTAACTATAACTAGGGTTCCTTTTATACACCAAGGAAACCCTAATGGGCTTTACAAAACGCGTATAGAGATCATGCATATCCTTTCCTAAGATATCTCATGCATATCTCTAATTCTAACTAACTTCTGCATAAGCAGACTTAACTATTACATAACCAGTACTAACTTATAATGAACTACCAGTACTAACTATGCTAACTCTTCTACCAGTACTAACAAGTGTATTGGCAGAACTAACTGTATAACAAACATAATTAAGTCTTGTATACATAATTCATAACAATGTCCTATCTTTTGAGAACATGTTACTACAAAGGAGATTGAAGACAAGTCGGAGAAGAAGCGACTTGAGGATGTACCAATAGTTTGAGATTTTCCTGATGTATTCCCTGAGAACTTGTCGGGTCTTCCTCCGACTCTACAAGTGGAATTTCAAATCGATTTGATACCTGGTACTGCACCTGTAGCACGGGCACCTTATCAACTGTCTCCTTCTAAAATGAAAGAGTTGTCGGGGCAACTGAAGGAACTATCCGACAAGGACTTTATAAGACCCAGTTCCTCACCCTGGGGAGCTCCGGTCTTGTTCTTCAAGAAGAAGAATGGATCATTTTGAATGTGCATCGACTATAGAGAACTGAAAAGGCTGACAGTGAAGAATTGTTATCCACTCCCAAGGATCGACGATTTATTTAATCAACTAAAAGGATCCAGTGTTTATTCTAAGATAGACTTGCGATCAAGTTATCACCAGCTTCAAGTACGGGAAGAGGATCTTCCGAAAACAGCGTTCAGAACTCGGTATGGTCATTGCAAGTTCCAAGTTATGCCATTTGGTTTGAACGCACCGGTGGTATTTATGGATCTCATGAACGGCGTGTGCAAGGTATTTTTGGATAAATTTGTGATTGTATTTATTGACGATATCCTCATCTACTCCAAGAACAAGAAGGAACACGAAGAACATCTTAAGGCAATTCTAGAATTGCTTAAGAAAGAGGAGTTGTACGCTAAATTTTCTAAATGCGAATTTTGGATTCCTAAGGTACAATTTCTCGGACACGTGATTGATAGACAAGACATTCACGTGGACCCCGCCAAGATCGAATCCATAAAAGATTGGGCATCTCCTAAGACGCCAACGGAGATTCGTCAATTTTTAGGTCTTGCTGGGTATCACCAAAGATTAATTGAAGGATTTTTGAAGCTCACCAAGCCGATGACCAAACTGACTCAGAAGAAGGTCAAGTTTGATTGGGGCGACAAGTAAGAAGTAGCGTTTCAATTGATTAAGCAGAAGTTGTGTAGTGCACCAATTTTGGCTTTACTTGAAGGAACCGAAGATTTTATCATATATTGTGATGCTTCGATCAAAGGTTTGGGCGCTGTGTTGATGCAAAGAGAAAAGGTGATTGCTTATGCATCACGCCAATTGAAAATTCATAAGAAGAATTATACGACGCATGATTTGGAACTTGGAGTAGTAGTATTCGCTCTCAAGATTTGGAGGTACTACCTGTATGGAACCAAGTGTACGGTGTTCACTGATCATAAGACTTTGCAACACATTCTTAATCCGAAAGAGTTGAACATGAGGCAACGTCGTTGGTTAGAGTTGCTCAGTGATTACGACTGTGAGATTCGTTATCACTCGGGGAAAGCAAGTGTTGTTGTTGATGCTTTGAGCAGGAGAGAGGGAAGTAGACCATTAAGGGTTCGAGCCTTAGTGATGACTATTGGCTTGGATCTTCCTAAAAAAATCTTGAATGCTCAGACTGAAGCACAGAAACCCGAGAACATCAAGAATGAAGATGTTGGAGGTATGTTGATTGAAAACTCAAACGATCTAGAGAAACTTAGAAAGGAAAAGTTTGAACCCTGCGCGGATGGAACTCTATGCTTAAATGGCAGGAGTTGGTTACCCTGTTATGGCGATTTGAGGAGTGTGATCATGCACGAGTCCCACAAGTCAAAATACTCTATTCATTCGGGTTCTGATAAGATGTACCAAGATATGAAGAAGCTATATTGTTGGCCTAATATGAAGGATGACATCGCCACCTATGTTAGCAAATGTTTGACTTGTTCTAAGGTCAAGGCTGAACACCAAAGGCCATCAGGATTGTTGGTACAACCCGATATACCTCAATGGAAGTGAGACAATATCACTATAGATTTTGTTACGAAGCTTCCTAAGTCATCACAAGGCTACGACACCATTTGGGTGATCGTTGACCGACTCACTAAGTCTGCAATCTTTGTACCAATGAGGGAGACTGATCCTATGGAGAAACTAGCAAGAATGTACCTGAAAGAGGTGGTTACGAGGCATGGGATACCTGTCTCAGTCATTTGTAATCGCGACCCGAGATTCGCATCAAATTTCTAGAGGTCACTTCAGAAGGATTTAGGTACTAACTTGGATATGAGTACTGCATACCATCCACAAACGGACGGGCAAAGCGAGAGGACTATTCAAACTCTCGAGGATATGCTACGTGCTTGTGTGATTGACTTTGGAAAGGGTTGGGTTAACCATTTTCCATTGGTCTAGTTTTCATATAACATTACCTATCACACTAGCATTAAGGCTGCACCGTTTGAAGCGCTTTACGGTCGAAAGTGTCATTCACCTATTTGTTGGGCCGAGGTTAGAGAATTTCAACTCACTGGTCCAAAAATAGTTCAAGAGACGATCGAGAAAATCATTCAGATCAAGCAAATAATTCAGGCTGCTCGTGATCGGCAAACGAGTTATGCCGATTTAAAGCGTAAGCCGATGGAATTTCAAGTTGGAGATAGAGTTATGCTTAAAGTTTTTCCTTGGAAAGGAGTAGTACGTTTTGGCAAACAGGGGAAGCTAAACCCCAGGTATGTTGGACCTTTCAAGGTGTTGGCTAAGGTGGGAGATGTTGCTTACAAGCTTGAGCTGAGCAGGGTTCACAATACGCTTCACGTATCCAACTTGAAGAAGTGCTATGCCAACGAACCATTAGTCGTTCCATTGGATGGACTACACATTGATGACAAGCTTCATTTTGTCGAGGAACCGGTCGAACTCATGTATTGTAAAGTCAAACGGTTGAGGCAAAGCCGTGTCCCAATTGTCAAGGTTCGATGGAACTCCAAGAGAGGTCCTGAGTTTACATGGGAACATGAAGACCAATTCCGAAAGAAATATCCACACATCTTCACAAAGACTGCACCGTCGTCAAGTGCCGCATCTTAAGCCTTGAGGACAAGGCTCATTTAATGGGGGAAGACTATAATACCTCATGTTTTAGGGTCATTGTACGTCGTCAATAAATTCACTATTTATTTTTAGTATTATATGCGTTTGCTTTTAAAGTGAAATCGTTAAGTTAAATCGCATAAGCTAAAAATTACAATTCAATGTAAACGGGCATCAAACAATTAAATGTTTACATCAAGCAAGTGTTAGATAATTATTTGGAGTATAATTATTAACTTTGCATATTTTATTTTTATTGGTTACGTAAAATGTTTACATTTCGCGATAAAGTACGTTTAGGCATTCCCGAAACCACTAAAACTTTTCTACGCTTCAACAAATACCCATTTTTATACTCAATGCCCAAAGTTTTATAAAACTTTACCCATGATAACATTATTAGTCAAATGGTACATAAAATAAAACAGCTAGGACCTATATTTTTCAAGTTACAAGTATACATTTACCTTTACACATTATAAATGCAAGTAACTTCAAGTAAATAACTAGATATTTTGTTAAATATCAAAGACCAACTAGTACTACCTTCCCCCCTAACCCACGACAACAACAAGTATAAGGGATAAAGAGAACACACAATATCAACTTGATATTATACATACACCAACTAATTAAACCTTAAGACTTTCTAGTTGTTTTGACCAAGACTTCCATGTTTTACTCCCTTTGTCTTAAGACTTTCCTATTTCCTTTTTGACTAGTCTTGAGAATATATAAGGCATTCACTAGTGTAAGTAAACATACACACTTCATTTTACTTGGTAAAAACAACACTCATTCTATCTTGGCTCTCCTCCAACCCACGACACACACTCAAACACATAAACAACCCATACAAAATTTATTTACAACATTTACAAGTGTTCTTACATCCTATCTAAGATAACCTAAGGTGTTTAAAAGGTTTGGTTTGGGGTTTACAAGTGTTAAAGCAAGAAGGTTCAAGATTAGGGTTTTGTTGAAATTAGGGTTTTCTAGGTGTTGAAAGCTATGGTTTGTTTGTTAAACAAGGGTTTAGATCTTGTTGTTAATCACCATACATCATATTAAGGTTATTTAAAAACCTTAATATGTTTACATTTGTGATTTTATGCATATATGATGTTTGTATAGTTATCACCAACTAAGAACTTATTTACTTGTAAAATGGATTTTTATACTTGTTTATGATTTGGTACACTTTTACATATGACATATGGATGTTAATATCATGTTATAATGGATGTATAAGTATTGTACATGTGTGGTTTATGTATAAAAAGGTATATATAAACTAGTTACCTAAAAAGTATACTTATTAAAGATTATGGACAAATAGGTATTTAGACATATGGATCTTGTGATTCCTGGACAATATTTAGATAAATGATGAACTAGGGACCCTAAGTACATAAGACACATGGTATAAATGGTTGTAAATGACTTGTAACAAAGTGGCTAAACAAAAAAGTTATAAAAACAACTTTTAAACACATTTTAAGAAAATGATCAAAAAGGGGTTGTTTGAATTAGAAATATAAAGCCTTCATTTTATTTTTTTATCAAATACTACATCTCATGAGGATTCCAAAAATGTAAGAAACTCAAAAATCCGATTTATAACGAAGGAGATATGTAATTTACAAGTTACGCGATAATAAACGCGTTTATAAAAGAAATTTTATAAAAACTTTTTAAGTTTCACTTCTGATATATACAAATGGTTATTTTTCTCAGATAGTACATATTTTTAGGATTTCAAAACATTAAGAATCATAATTTTTGGATCAATAACGAAGGAGTTATGGATTTTTCACGTTTACGACAATAAATACTTTTAAAAAACTAATTTTATAAAAGTTACTGTTCACATTAGATATATTTATTTTGAAAACATCATTAAATAGATAGAACTATTAATTACGAAGACGTGCTCGAAACAATCACTAAAAACAGAGCTAAAACGAATAAAATACGACGTTTACGAGTTTACGATGACTAATTTTATAAAAGTATATGAACAGTAAAAAGTATTGTTCACCAGAGGACTTAAAATATGAAAATGTAATATTTTGATAAATAGACTTAATACAAAAGCGTGGACATAAGAAACGTAAGAAACAGACTTAAAACGATAAAGTTATGTCATTTTTACTAAAGAAATATTTATAAACATTTTTACTTTATAAATATGATTTCACTAAAACGATTAGATGGTGATGTAGCTATATAGAATTATATATGGTATTAGTTAATCAAAGTGCTTAGTACTTATACGACCTATATTTAATTAGGTTGCATTCGGTCATTATTGTGACGCATTTTCTGTTATACATGGATTATTCATTCACTCGAGGTGAGTTCATATCCCCTCGTTTTACATTTATAATGGTTTACAAGTTTTGTGGTGAGAAACATATGCATGTTTTACAATTGGACGCAAGTGGACATTTCACGTTACGATTACGTGTTTGCCTAAGTAGTGATAACCCTCTGAGCCCATTATCATGAACTGTCAATTACTTGTTGTGAGCGCGAATGTTATAAATAGATCTATTTGGGATTGACATCCCCGTTCGGGTGAGTCATGCTCACTGTGCCGGTTTGCCGGACAACGGATGTATACCATGTCAGACATAGGATGTTGCGGGTTAGAACATCATCGCGGGAAATGTTGTCAATTTATATTGCAATTCATACATGTCGAGCTTCAGTGTCATGAGCTTAGGGAAACGTAATCACATTTTATGATGTTTGCATATGTTGCATTATCATGGGGAAATCTTGCGGTCCTACATTATGCATTTACAAACCTTTGAATTCACTCAACAATATGTTGACGTTTTAAATCAATGTTTTTCAAGGGATCAATAAGGCACGGGGTGCAAGGGATATATTGGTGATTATATTTTGGATGTCACATGATTAAAGATTTGGTTGAATTACATTTTGGGGATATTTGTCATGGACTAGAATCTTTGTATTTTGGAAACAATGAACAAGTGAAGCTTTGGGCTTTTGTAACAAACACTTTGTTAAATCCAATGTATCAGTTTTAAACGACTTTTTGGTCGTTCTTATATTATCTTGTGCTATTGATCTATGAAGTAACTCCCTCAGACCCATATTCTGCTGCGACCCAATTTAGGGGTGTTACATATCTCGCTACAATGGTACAAGAAAAAAATTAAACACACAACTGTACAGGGATCAATACGCCGTATCCCAAACCCTAGGATACGTCATATGGTTCCTGTAAAAACAATTAAATATTAGAAATTAAATATTGATTTTTTAAAACTGATAACGTCCAGACACGTCTATACGCCGTATCCAGAGGGGTTCGATACGCCGTATAGAGTGTCTGGGAAGACAGACTCGTGCAACAAACAATTAAAATGCGATAAACAATTAAAATGACCGGGTTGTCTCCTGGGAAGCACTTTTGTTTCATCTGATCTTTAAGTTCGACCTTTTCCCTTCTTCTTCTCACCTCGTCTGTGTTACCTCCCATCCGCGATCTTTTCTGTTGAAGAGTTCGTGGTAGATGCAAGACATGAGGCCAGGAGTTCTTTCAACATCATTAATTTTGCTTGGACCTACAGTAAAGAATTCTTCATCATTGCCTATCGAATGTCGTATGACTGTGAATTCTTCAGTTCTGCACAGTTCATCTGGGTTATTCATGTTGCGGTGAGCGGGGATTGGTATCGGAGAATATTCCCTATTAATAACTTCGTAGATGTCTTTTGCTTCATGTGCGTCTAAATAGGGTTTATAAAATGTATCCAAACATGTCTTTTTGGTGTTTTCCTTGCATGGTTCTTTGTATTCGTTGAGGTCATCAATCATTCCTTTAGCACGTTCATTCACATAAAATTCCCATAGCCTATTTTTGGTATTTTTGTCAATCTCCCAATAGTTGTTGAATTTTGACGCCAGCCAATATATAAATTCAAAGCACCGTTCCGTCGTTTGGGTCATTAGGGATTTTGCTATTGCAAGTATGGCATAATGGGTGATATCGATGGAAAAATTTATCATTTAATTTGCTCGAAGTACTAGTTGTTTCATTTATTTCATTGTTCTACCATGTCTTTGCATCTCCACTCAGTGAATTTGAGAAGACGTGTAATCGTAATTCATTCTTTTCCACATTAGGCATCTTAATCCATTCGGTTATTTCTAGGACATTTGCAATGTGGTCAATAACGTCCTCTCCATCCATGCCATTAAAGGTGTTATCCTGCAATATTTTCAAGAATTCATCACTGATTTTTAGTTCGGAATTTGTGATTATCCGTGAGTTAGCGTGCTCTCCATTCCCATTCATTGTGTCATCACAGCTTGCTATCATCCTGAGTCGTAACTAGAGATCACTACTTTCTCAAAAATGGTGGAAAATGTTAGTAGGATATAGAAGATTTAAGCATGAGGATCATCGAATTGCTATTGTATCAATCGACATATACGCCGTATCCAATTGATTTAAATATTCCGTATGTATCTGTTGAATGTCAGTACACCGTATTGAGTTCGCATAATACGTCATATTGTTTGGAAGAACAGATACATTGTTTAGAGTGTAAAACTCAATACGTTGTCCTAAGTAGAAGGTTAGATACGTCGTATCCAACTGGGGGATACGGCGTATCAGGTGATCAGTCATAATAGAATACTTTTAAAAACAATTAAATGCGGGAATTTAAACAAACAATTTAAACACACAATGCGAATAAATACAAACAGAATTTAAATAATTAGATTACACTAAACTAAACTAATTAATGGTTAGAAATACTAATAGGAATAAGGTTTAATTAATTCACTCCTCGGCAACAGTGCCAAAAACCTGATGTGCTGTCTTGTGGGGTCAATTATTTAATTATCAAGTTTTAAATTTATATTTAGCCGACAAACCTAAAACAACACTTTAACGGGCAGTGTACCCGATCAAGATGGAGTTTCGCGGTAAGTAGGTTGTCGAACACTAAGAGTGAAACATTAATCCTATATTCTATCAGTATTTTAATTAGTTCTAATTAGTCTATTTACTGGTTAAACCTATGCTATATACCTTGTCTAATGATATGGGGGGTTTTAGCCTGAGAGACTGGCACAGGTTTGGTGGTGACAAATATCAATTCAATAAACAATAAACACAAAATAAGAAAATTAGAAGATAGAAACGCAGTACAAGCCAAATAATAGAAAACTGTATTAGCCATATTAAATCCAGTTTAATGTCAGTTTGTTTGTTTTAGTGCAATGATTTACTTATCTCGAAGCGACATATCATTCTTAAGACTTAGGCGGGACATCATCCTAAGACCTAGACACGATTAATCATGTCACAATTAACGCATCCACATAAAGCATCCTTTAGTTTAATTATAATCTATCTTAGGGAATCAAAGCAGTGGTGATCCTGTTAAAACCCTAGCCCAACGAGACTTTACCCACTTATTGTTTGACAATGTTTTATATACTGGTAGTCCACTATTCAAATCTTTATCAGTTAATTAAGAGCATGATTACTGAAACATAAACGGGTCACCTACCAGTCCAACTAAGCTCATAATTCAAAGACAAGGACAAAACGTTATTTGTGATCCTATTGGTCCAGTAATATAAAACACAATATGGAGAGCTATCCCGGTATCTAGATTACTTTTTTGGTATCACTAGACCCAGTTGAATGATAGGTCGCATATTCAAACACATAAACAAGTATGAGGTGATAAACATAATTAACAATCAACGATTAATTAAGAAATCGATTTTAAAACAAACCAAACATTGAACTTTCATTAAGATGGCTAATACCTGAGGATATTAGCCCACAACCAATGTAATTATACAAGCGTAATCAAACAATTGAAATTGAATGATTAAGAGAGTAAAAATTACTCGATCTCTTCTATGGATTCGTGATTAATGCTTGACCTTGGTGGCTGATCTTCTCTTCTAAAATTCGTCTTCAATGAGTATGGTATATAGAATATGATATTGCACACTGAAAACTCGTTTTTGAGTCTTTTATTTATAATGTCTAAAAAAGACTCGATACACCATATCTGGCTAGGTTGATACGGCGTATAGGGCTGGATTCCTTGGAGTACGCACTATGTTCTCAATCAATCAATGATATCATTCCCAATTTAGTTTATTTACTGTATCTTCGAATAGTTATCTTTATGGATATGACGTATGTAAACAGAAGGGATACGCCGCATTGGGAATTGGTCAAACGCGTTTTCTTATGAAGTTCAGGCGCTGATACGTCGTGTCTCTTTTGTTGGATACGCCGTATGTAGTCAGAAATCAGTATTCTTCAAATGTCTTCATTTTAGCTCCAAATTATGCGCCTTTTAGCTTATCTTCACAAAACACTCCTAAATTCCTGCATTTTTCAACTTTAAAGCAATTAAGTACCAAATAATGCAATAATTATATAAAAGTGGGCAAAACAGATAGGATAAATGATATAATAAAGTGACGTTATTTGATGTCATCAATAGACAAGTAAGGGTTGTTAAATGTTATAATTGTCAAGGTGAAGTACACATGGCTAGGCAATGCACTCAGCCTAAGAGGCCAAGGAACGCAATATGGTTTAAGGAAAAGGCAATGCTGGCTGAAGCACAAGAATCTGGTCAAATATTGGATGAGGAGCAGCTGGCATTTCTAGCAGATCCTGAAATAATAGATTCCCCTGATGTTTAGCCAACAATCATTCACAATGCTACTTTTTAAACTGATGATTTGGATGCCTATGATTCCGACTGTGATGATATCTCTTCTGCTAAAGCGGTTCTATGGCCAATCTCTCAAACTACGATTTAGACGTTCTCTCTAAGGTACCAAATTTTGAAACTTATCAAAATTATATGGACAATCAAAGTGTACAAGCAATGCAGCATTTTGAACAAAGACCTATTAATGGTTATCCAGATAATGTGATAACAAGTGATAGTAATATCATTTCACACTCTCAATATCTGCAAGAAACACAACATGTAGCTGTTCAAGATACTAACTAGTTTGTATAACAAGATTCAATGATACTATTTGTGATTGAACAAATGTTTAAACAAATGATTAATCATGTAACTAATTAGGAAAAGGCTAATCAGGAAAAACAAAATGAATCCTTAACTGCTAAGCTTAAGAGATATAAGGAACGAGTCAAAACTTTTTAACAAAAACTTAATATTGATTTATGTAGTCGTGAAAAGTTAATTGATTCTGAAATGGATGATATGATTCAGGATTTGCACTTAAGTAGAAAATTGACTCACTTGAACAATATCTTTCTAATCAAATCAAGGAAAAGGAATCTTTATTGCAAACTTCCAATGTTTTCAAAAAGGAATCCAAAGAAAAAGAAAGTAAATACATAGACAAAGAAATTGATTTAGAAAAAAAAAAGAACTAGATAATATTATATATAAAGTGGGTCAATCAGCTCAAATAGTGCACATGTTAACAAAGCCATACGTTTTTTATGATGACACCCATAAACAAGCACTTGGCTATCAAAATCCATTATATCTTAAGAAAGCTCAGCGGATTAAGCCAACATTGTATGATGGTAGTGTAATTTCTAGACAACATGATGTGATCCTTGTGACTGATGAGGAAGAGACATTGATTTTGGAAGAAGTAAGTCGATCTAAAATGCTTGCAAAACAAAACGATCCAATTTCAAAAGAAAAGAAAATTAGTACTACTCCAATTAATTATGTTGAGTTAAATCAATTGTCTAAAGATTTTGGTAAACGTTTTGTTCCACAATAAGAATTGTTTGCAGAACAAGATTTTTGGTTACAAACTTCACACCTTAATACTGACCAATCTGATATTTCACCTATCAAAATTAAGGTTCCTAGGGAACTTCCTAATGTAAGCCTAGTAAATACAAGTCTTAAAAAGCTTAAATATCATTTGGCCGATTGAACCCCCCCCCCCCCCCCCCCCCCCCCCCCCCACCCCCCCCCCCCCCCCCCCCCCCCCCCCCCCAAATATTTTTTATGTGAAAAAAGAGGATTACAACCTGATGCCATTACCGAGGTTATGGAGGTATTTTGAACACACGAAAGCTGTTATGTTCTAATCATGTAATTCCATTTTTAAAGACTTTAAAAGACATATTTAATGTTTTTGATAAAGATCTTCTTGATGAAATCACTGAAGTCCAAATAGTTTTTAACCAAATGGAAGTTGTTTTTGAACAGTGTCTTGTAGATAAACAGTGCTTTGAAATTCATAAGAAAGATTTTTTTTACAATTATCGACTCCTACACCAAATCATGTCTTAAGATGTTATGCTATGTGTGATGAGTTCTACTGTGTTTTTGGGGGGTTTTTTTTTGATTTTCTGTTTGGGAAAAAAAATTTGGGAAAAAAAAAGTGAAGAAAAGTGAATCTTGTAACAAGTGTTAGATCTTGAAGCTGAGCTTGTCAAAAAGAAAAATATGGTTGAACTAGATGTATACACTAAACTTTCAAACAGATTTGCAAGACTTGAAAAACATTGTGTTTCTCTAGAACTTGACATACAACTTAATCAACAAATTCTTCAAAAAGACAAATCATGTGAGAATCAAAATGCTCCAGAATTTTCAGATATTTTAAAAAAATATATAAAGCTCGGCTACAAGAAAAGGACTCCACAATCAACAAGTTGAGAACCACATTAAATTCTTTAAGAGAATTCTGCTTAAGAAGGAATGAGAGGAAAAAGATATAGATGAGATTAAAAACAATAAAACATTGAGTAAGAGCATAGTGTGCAAAATTACTCTCTGATAAATAAGCTTTTCATAATGAATTTGGCATTTGAAAAAGATCTACAAAGATCAAGTTGATTCAATTAAAAGACACGTGATTTTTCTTAAAGAACACAATGACTATTTTATCGCTCAATTAAACTCTAAATCTATGGAAAATGCGGATTTAAAAGCTCAAATTCAAGAAAAGGTTTTTGTCACAACAACATTACAAAATGAATTAAGGAGATTAAAAGGTAAAAATATGCTTGATAATGCCACCATTATTGCTCCAGGAATGTTCAAGCTAGACATAGAACCTATTTGTCATAGACTTAAGAACAATAGGGATGCCCCTGAGGATTATCTTAAGAAAACTATAGAGAATACTGACACCATACGTGGACTTGTTGAACGCGCTAGAAAACAGAATCTTAGTGAACCTCTCTTAGAATCTGCTTCCGTGAATACAAAACACATTCAGGAATTGTTAGTCTATGTCTCACGTAACTAATTTCTCACTAGATTTTGTTTACTTCCACTAAAGTAGTGCATCTTAAGGAAACAACGTCTAAATCAGTAGAAACACAAAAACAAGAAGTTAAAGTCTATAGCCGGAAACCCAAACCAATAAAATCTGTAGGTTTGAGTAGTAAATCTATGATTGTAAAATCTAGGATTACTAACACAATGGAACCCAACCAGGCTTGGGGATCCAATGCTTCAGATGTTCCATCTTCTTCTTCTCTTGTCGATTTCAGGTTGTCCAGATTGTTCTCTGGTATCTGGACTCCAGATGATCCAAGCATATGACGGGGAACCACTCTCAGCTCATTAACTTTGTTTCAAAATTTCTGTATACCGTAAGATTTGGCAATGATCAAATAGCAAAGATGGGCTATGGATATTATCAGCTTGGAAACGTTACAATATCTTAGGTTTATTATATGGAAGGGTTAGGTCACAACTTATTTTCCGTCGGACAATTTTGTGATTCAGATCTTGAGGTTGCATTTCGCAAACACACCTGCCACATTCATGACTTAGACGGTGTTGATTTACTTAAGGGATCAAGGGGCGCAAAATTATACACATTTGTGACTTGGTTATGGCATCGAATATTTTCCCATTTAAACTTCGAATATATCACTCAACTGTCCAAACAAGGAATGGTTCGCGGACTACCAAGATTAAAGTTTCAGAAGGATCACTTATGTTCCGCCTGTGCTTTAGGAAAAAGCAAGAAATACTCCCACAAACCGAAAGCTGAAGACTCCATTCAGGAAAAGCTTTATCTATTGATTATGGACCTTTGCGGACCAATAAGGAATCAAAGTATCAATGGAAAGAAATATATCTTGGTGATTGTTGACGATTACTTTCGGTTTACGTGGGTCAAATTTCTAAGATCAAAGGATGAAGTTCCAGAGTTCGTGATTAAATTTCTCAAAATGATTCAAGTTCGTCTAAATGCGACTGTCTGAAACATCAAAACTGATAATGGCATAGAATTTGTCAATCATGCACTCAAATCTTACTATGAAAATGTCGAGATTTCACACCAAACATCGGTTTCTCGCACTCCTCAATAGAACGACATTGTCGAAAGACGAAACCTAACTCTTGTGGAAGCTACATGCACCATGTTGATATTTTCTAAGGCTCCGCTATTTCTCTGGGCAGAAGCAGTTGCGACAGCTTGTTATACACAAAACCAATCTTTGATTAGAAAACATCATAACAAAACACCTTATGAACTTTTTCATGACAAGAAACCTGACTTATCTTATCTCCACGTCTTTGGTGCTCTGATAACGCTCTAAATATACATAAAGTATCCCTCGAAAATATGTGAAATATATATATTAACGCATGAAATATTGTAAAGTTTGTTTGTTTGTTATGTAATAATGGTTTCAGGACCAAGAATGAAGAAAAGGACTAAATGTGCAAAGATATTCTGTTAAATGCACTAACGGTCATTAAAAGAAGAATCTAGAAGAGAATCTAATGAAGAATTAATGAACAAGGCCAAAGTGCGGCGTACTTACACTAAGTGTGGCGTACTTCATTGCGGGTTAAATGCAATTTAATTAAACACCAAGTACGACGCACAATTTATATTGTGCATCGCACTTCTTCTGCAATTACTCCAAATCATAAATGATTGCAATGATTATGCAACCTTTCACTCCCCTAATTTCTACAAATGAAGTCCCAACCTCACCTATAAATTGAGCATGAATTTAGTGCTAAAAACACACCTCTCAATCTCATTCCATTTCATCTTTGATCAAGAATAGTTAGGAAATTTGTTCTAGTGGAATTGTTGAAGAATCACCTTGTTCTTTATCACATTCCGGATTATAATCGAAGAAAGATACTATTTGATCTCAGAAGTTTGTGCTAAGGGGTTGTTATAGTCATTATAGTTGAATTTACAAGTTGTTATAATATCCGTTCGAAGGAAGATTCTTGTAAGCAGTGAATTATTTGCTATTGAATTTGGTATAAACACGTTTCCCTACTTTTATATTATGAATTTTGAATTGATCATGTTTATTATTTGTTTTGAATCTATGAATATGGAGTAGTTAAACATGTTTGTTTGGGGATCATGAGGGTACTATGGATCTAACTTGGATAAACTAATGAATTTAGAAATTATAATATGAACTTGATGTTTTTACACTCGGATTTTTAAATTATCATTTGATCATCATTGTAACACCCCCAAATTGGGTCGCAGCGGAATTATGTTCGGGAGCATTACTTCATAATACAACAACACAAGATATGAGAGAATGACCTCTAAATGAGTCATTTAAAAGGTAATCTCATTGATTTTCTTAAAATATGGATTGTTGTAACATTTGTCCCAAAGTATGCCTCAATAATGTAAGACTAAAATAATACAACGAGATCTGTTTGTAGAAATCCATGAATGTAATCTTGTAAAGTTTGGACTCCAATGCACACTAGATAAGCCAAGCATCTAATTCACCTGATAAATACATGCTTAAAAGTGTCAACATAAAGTTGGTGAGTTTATAGATTTTTGTAAATGCAAATGTTGGATTAAAGATTTGTAAAGTATGTATGTTATAATAGTTACCAAAACTGTATGTATGAATGTTGGACCGCAATATTTCAAAGAGTATGATAATTGTAATGAGCACAATATCACCAAAATGTTTCAAGTATGTATTGCCTAGTATGCAACATGAGGAGTGATTACGATTGCACCCTTAAGATCATGAAACCGTGATGTAGACTTATATGTATGCCACTTTATTCAAGGCACAGTACGAGTTCATGAGTACGTAGTTGTTGGCCCTGTAGATACCAATCCAGTCGTGCTCTAACATGGTATAACGTTCGTTTCCAGTGATAGCTAAACACCCGAACAGGGATTGTTAATCCCGAATAGATCTATTTTATAACATTCATGCTTACCCTCTGAGTAATTTACAGTTCATGCAACTTAAGCTAATCCGTAATCATAAGAGTAAAGTATAGTTATTGCGTCCATAAGTAAAAAACAAGTATTGTATCTCACCGTTAGATATGCAAATGAGTGTATAACAAAGTTGTAACAAGTATGTAAACGAGTTTGTAACCAGTTACGAAATCAAGTATGTATCGAGTATGTATAAGAGTATGCAAAAGAGACTGTACATGAATATGTAAACAAGTTGTAACAAGCATGGATTCTCCCCCGAGGTTTGTAAGATACTTGTCAAACAAGTGAAAGAGGGGCTATAAACTCACCTTTAGTGAATGAATCAACAATGTAAATCACAGAATAAAAATGCGTCATGTAAACGTCCGAATGCAACCTAATTAATTTTAGGTCATATGATGAATAGTGATTTTTACTGTTCATGCACTTTATAAAATTATTTTTATAAATTTAATTATTGTAATCTCGCAAAAGTCATATCTTATTCGTTTTAACTCTGATTTTAGTGATTCTTTCGAGCACGTCTTCGTATATAAAAGTTTTATCTAAATGAAGTATTTTTTAAAAAGTCTCTAATGTGAACAGTAACTTATTTTTATAAAATTACTTTTATAAAAATACTTTTTATATATTTATTTATCGTAAACTTGCAAATAACACAACTTCTTCGTTATTAATCCAATTTTTATGTTTCTTAGTGTTTTGAAATCCTAAAAATATGTACTTGCTGTGAAAAATATTCACCTATTTTTATCAGATCTAAAAAGTATACATTTTTTATAAAATTACTTTTATAAAAACGCTTTTTATTGAAATCTTGTAAACTCCGTATCTCCTTCATTATAATTCGGATTTTTGAGTTCTTTACATATTCGGAATTGTCATGAGATGTACTATTTTTATAAAATATAAAATCCATGCTTTAAAATTCGAATTTGGACAGTAGGTTTTTGTATATTTCATGATTTATTTTATAAACTTAATAAATAAACTTTTTCAACAATTAATTTATATATACTTTTTATAAATTAATCAACACTTGTATAATGTATGTTATACCTTTATAACATGTTTTTAACATCATAATAACATATGAAAAATGTACTTTGAACCATGATCAAGATAAAAATCCATTTTATACACTTATAACATTTCCTAGATGGTGATTAACTATATAAACATTATATACACATGAAATGATAAAAGGAAGAGTTTAGGGTTTTTAGATGACCTTAAGATGAAGTATGATGAAGAGAAACAAGTTCTAAACCTTAGTTTAGAATCAAAACCCAAGCTTCCAAGACTAGAAAACCCTAATTTCCAAGGAAACTCTAATCTTGCACTTTTCTTGATTAACCATTTTTGTTAGCCTTAAAATATGTCAACTTATATGGAATTACATTAGTTTACATTAGCCAGACATGCAGGGACTAGAAAGGTTAAATGTAGTAGGTAGATCGTGTCCCGGGCTATATATATCCCCTCTATACTTCCATCGTGGGGTAGAGGATTCATATTGTATCTCATAAGTGTGTGCTGTTTCTCTCTCTAGAAAACACACACACTCTTTCCTTTCTCTCTCTACAATCTTAATAATATGGCTACTTATTTGTTTAATCCTCCCCGGCCTCCGGATAGTTAGTTTTAGGCTCAAATCTTTATGGGTAACAATTGGTACCAGAGCCTAGATGGAATTCATGTTTGTGGGTTGCTTATTTTCATGGTGTTCATGGTTATTATGCTTATTTCGAGCTTATTGTACGTGTTTGATCTAAAGCTTTAAGTTCTACACTTCTACTTGTATTAAGTTTATTTCATGGCTTATTTGGTTATATAAGCTCACGGTTTTAGCTTATTTTGGTTTCTTGGATTCTTTTTTCAAGTCATGATTTTATTGGTTGTTTTATGTTTCTACACGTTTGTTTCTAGTTACTAGCTTATTTCCTTGCTTAACTCTTGTTTTTGTTGCTTATTTGTGTCAAAAAGCTCACTTCTTCTTATCACATTCTTTGTAGCGGTTTGGTGGGGATTAGATCTAACCTAGTACAAGTTTTTTGGTGGGTTTTTGTTTGTAGTAGAAGTTACAACGTGATACTTGTACTCGTTTTTGTTTGTTTGCCATAAAATTGCTAAAAGTAAAAAAATGGTACACATAGCAGTTTGACTAATGGTCCCCCACCTTCAGTAGCGGTTTGGCAGCTTGCATTGAGGTTTAACAATTTTTGGTAGCGGTTTGGTAGTTGTTTCTCATAGCGGTTTACCACAAACCTCTACATAGCGTTTTGACATACAAGTAGCGGTTTGAAGATTTTTTTCATGGTCAAACTAAATGTTACTCTACCAAAATCGAAACATGGTAGCGGTTTGGTGCAAATTGGTAGCAGTTTGGCATTTCTTTTCTACCCAGCGGTTTGCCAAATAACATATAGCGGTTTGGTAAACCCATAGCGATTTGGCATGCTACGTAGCGGTTTGATTCTTCAAAGTCATAGAGGTTTGCCAGTTCTGCTCAAGTTCATGGCGGTTTACCTACTTTCACTAAGTAGCGGTTTGGTAAAACCTGTAGTGGTTTGACATTTATTCTACGTAGCGGTTTGATTAGGCATCTGGCAGCGGTTTACTTAATGTCATGGCAACGGTTTGCCAACATTATTGCCAGCAGTTTGTCTAATTTCACAGCGGTTTGCCAAAGAAAAACCACGTTTTGAAACAAGAACACCAAAGCAAAGATAACACTTAATCCTAAAACAATCATCAAAGATTCACTTAAACATCAAAACGGCTATAAATTCGGATTATAATGTCAAGTGATCACGAAGTTGATTTGGTATCCCTTATTTGAGATTGAAGTGGGTTTCACGAAAGCGTCTACTTATTTCATCATCAAGACTTCCTTTTACTTTCTACCCCTTTTCTTTAAACCTACTCTATCGATTGATGACTTGCTTGATTGTATACAATTATGATTGAGACTTGAATTATCTAGTTTCCAGTAGTCGGTGTGGTTGGTTGAAGACCTGGTTAACTATCACTTTAAGGAGTTACGTTGTAGTACTCAGTGTCATACGCAGATGCCGATGTGGATAATTTCAAGAGGTGTTGTACTTTTTATACTTTTGATGTTGGGTATAGAGTACTTAGAGGCTTTCTTCTACACTGTTTTTCAATCAACAATAGTGCAAGCTTAAGTAACAAATTTAGAGGATTTTACTTCATTTTCAAGTATGGTATATCAGGTTTACTTCACCAAGTGATCACAGCAATAGCCGACAGAATAAGAGGTTGGTAAGATAGCCAGAGAGTTTAAAGGTTGAGATAAAATCAGCAATTCTCACAGGATTTTTGAAGCTACAAAACATCAATAGTACTTCACAGTCTAAGTAAAATCTTTTAAAGTTCTTCAATGTCGTTCATAACTTTTCAAGATGTTTGCTTAAGACAAGAACTTCTCGAGTATATGGTCGTACACGTCAATGATGCTTCCGAGAGTTCGAAACCATCATGGGGGAATACGTGTACTTTGATGCTTTGATGTAATCAGGTCAACTTCCAGGGGGAAGTAGTATATACTACTTCACTTAGTAAGGTGTGTGAAGTATTATACAAGCGTAAGAAGATTTGTTGCTGATTTATTTTATGTTCCCTCAAAACGGATATTCACC
The DNA here is from genome assembly GCA_026074375.1 of Tanacetum coccineum. Taxonomy (NCBI): domain Eukaryota; kingdom Viridiplantae; phylum Streptophyta; class Magnoliopsida; order Asterales; family Asteraceae; genus Tanacetum; species Tanacetum coccineum. The sequence continues at coordinate 28,248 of BQNB010081110.1, forward strand.
AAGACCAAATGTCATGATACAGTATAGAAGCAGTATTAGTTGATGTAATATGTGCACATGTGAAGGATGATTTCTTAAATGTCAATTGCTCACACTCGGGACTTGGTTGACTTTGGTGTAGCAATTCACATCACCACTATCCTAGAGGAAGAAAAGTGCATTTTTGGGTCTTAGTTGATTTTGGTGCTATGTTTTTTACTTCGGAAAAAGGATAAAATGTGTACTTCAAGTATTGGATGATTCTTCTACAAAATTCTGCTGTGCACTTTGAATGTCAATGTTAGAAGATCGTTCAAGCTACAACAATGTCTCAGAATCTGCTCAAGATATGGATGTTGGTTTGGGGGGAAGCTGATTCATAAACTTTGCCAAAAAGAAGTCTATGAAGAAAGATTTTCAAGACATGATGCATGAATTGAAGGGAAGTTAATCCAACTCATGCATACTACAATGGTTCCAGAACAAGTAAAGACAATGAAGATCTATGCTGGAGTACAAGTATCAAGACTAGAGGACAAAGACGTCATCTTCAGCATTGGAAGCGCTTTGGATGTCATTTTATTATGTTGTATTTATACTTGTTAGGAACATTGAAAGTAATTATGTATGTCCACATATTGGGAAAAGATTGTTAGCCTTAAAATATGTCGACTTATTTAGAATTACATTAGTTTACATTAGCCAGACACACAGGGACTAGAAATGTCAAATGTAGTAAGTAGATCGTGTCTCGGGCTATATATATCCCCTCCATACTTCTATGGAGGGGTAGAGGATTCATATTGTATCTCATAAGTGTGTGTTGTTTCTCTCTCTAGAAAACACACACACTCTTTCCTTTCTCTCTCTCTACAATCTTAATAATATGGCTACTTATTTGTTTAATCCTCCCCGACCTCCGGATCGTTAGTTTTAGGCTCGAATCTTTATGGGTAACACTTTTAAACACTAAACCAAGCCTTCAATACACTTTAGAATACCTTAGATATGATGTGAGAATACTTGACTACTTGGTAATAAAAATTGTATGGATTGTTTGTGTGTGTTTGTTTCTTGTCGTGCCTAGGGAGAGAGAACAAGAGAGAGTTTGTGAAGTTTTTGATTAAGGAAAAGTGTGTATGTGATATCTACATAAGTTGCACCCTTTATATACTAAAATGAGCTAGTCCAAGTTACTATTAGAGTGGTTAAGACTAGTGAAACAATGGGAGAGAATTAAGGAGAAAAAATGGTCAAGTTTACTAGTCATGGTCTAGGTCTCATGAACTTTAGGTTGTACAAGTCTTTGGTAAGGTTTTTGTGTACTTTATGTCCCCTTGGGAGCTCATGGTGTTCGAATTTTAGGGGGGATAGGACTAGGAAATTCTTAGATATTTTATGGAAATATACTTGTAGTCTTGAAGTTATAAGGTGTAGTTTTAATTGTAGAAGTGCAAACTTGTAAAATGTATGTTCTAGCTTGGTTCTCATATACATA
>BQNB010081111.1:7396-29724 GCA_026074375.1 Tanacetum coccineum
GCCTTTATTATGCTTTGATATGACACCATGATTATGACGTTTCGGCCTACTCTCCGGAGCGGGTTTGGGTCGTTACACTCAAGTTCGTCTTGCTAAATGTTTGACAGTGGATACGTTTGATGATCTCTTTGATTACCTTCAGTAATTCAAGAATCTAGTTAATTCATCACGAGCAAAGAAGTTAGAAAAGTCTCATGATCCTTTGGCTCTAGTAGCACACACGAGTTCATCTTCCAGAAACACATCATCTTATTATGTAACACATCCTATGTCCATGGTTGATTATGACGATGAGTACCAGCAGGATGATGTTCAAACCAATTCTGAAGATCCCCTAGCCTCTACAATGTTGTTACTTGCTCGAGCCATTACTCAAAATTTCTCTAATCCAACAAATAATCGTCTTCGTACTTCATCCAACACCAGAAACCAAGCAATCATTCAAGGAGACAGGGTGAATATTCAAAGCAGGAACTCTGGTAATACTGGAAGAAATACTAGACGAGCTTATGTTCAAGAGGAAGTTGTTGAGGGATCTAATGCTCAAAATGAGACCGGAAATGTTCAAAGGACTCTTCGGACTTCGTCTGCAGGAAATGCTACAACTGTTCAATGCTACAACTGTAGTGGAAAAGGACATTATGCTAGGAATTGTCCAAAGCCAAGAGTTCGGGATTCAAAATACTTCATGGAACAAATGTTGCTGGCCAAACAGGATGAAGCTGGAGTAATTCTTACCGATGAACAAAATGATTTTCTCTTTGCTGATGCTTCAAGGATGGAAGAAATTGAAGAACTCAGTGCAAACATATGCTTAATGGCCAGGATCCAACCAGCCGATAATACTTCTGATGCTGGGCCAAGCTATGATTCTGCATTTATTAGTGAGGTACAATCTTCATCCATCAAAGATAATCAAGAACAAATGTATCCAACTCATACTAAAATTATTAACAGTACAATTGGTGATGATCAAATTGATAGCAATATTATATTTGATGAACCAAATGGAAATGTTAGAGCAACTAGCTATAAATGCATATTAGGAAGCTGATAAACAACAATTATTTGCTCAACAAGTCCAACAACAAAACACGACTTTGTCTAGTCAGCTTGAGTTGTATAAGGAAATGGTTCGGGTTTTGGAAAAAATCAAAGGGGATAACAATTATCTCAACGAATTTCTTGAGGCTGATAGACAATCAAAACATTTTAATCAACAAGCTCAGTCTCAATTTGTTCGTGATCGAGATATTATTCGAGATCTAGAAAAACAACGAGATAAATTAGATTTAACTGTCACTGATTACAAGCAGAAAAATGAGGATCGTTATCATGACACTATTCTCGATCTCGAGGCCAAACTTAAAAAGAATGTTGATCTAATATTGAAACTTGGCAATTCCTTACAAGGAATGTTTATGCTTGGACCAAAGCCATTGTCTGTGTATGATTCGCAATTAAAACATGGTTTGGGGTACCTAAATCCTTATACACTCAAGCAAGCAATTTCTCAATGTCTAAAGTTATATCTTGCCTCTTGTTTGAGTAATTCAGAAATTCATTTGAATGTTAGAGATACTAAGGACACTCTTGATGATGCTTCCAAAAAGCTAACAAAAAATAAAAGAAAAAATGAATGATCCAATTGCTGTTACAAACAAACAAAATTGTTCGACAATTGATTACAAACAAATAAATGCTCTTTATAAAGACTTTGTTCCTCAAAAAGAACTTTCTGCTGAGCAAAAATATTTTCCATCTTCTTTTATTCCTTCTGACAAGAATTCAAATGCAACTCCTTCTATCCCGGCATCAATGCCGAGTGAGTCACCTTTGATCATTGAATTAGATAAAATAAAAAATTGTTTTCAAAGGTTGTCTGAATTAATTCAAAAGAACTGTAAAAGAGCAAGCATTTTTATACGTCACCTGAAGAAATACAACTCAATGATTTTTGTCAAGATCAACTCAAACCAATTGTAAACGAGTTGCAGTTCTATTTTGAATTCTTTAAGACACTATTTCAGAGGGATATAAAAGAGATGAAAGATGTTTTTGAGTCTACAGAGAGTGAACTTTGTGAACAAGAGAAGCAAAATGATTTTTTGAAAGATCAACTTTTGGAAGTATCTCTCAAGCATGAAGTTGAATTAAGTGTGCTTGTTATAACATGAATGTGTAGATCAATTCACTCCATGCTATAATTGAACAACTTAAAAAGAAATCCATCCGAGATTAAGAGGGTTTGCTAAGCAAGATAAAAAGTCTTGAAAAAATGTTCAAAGGTTTGTGAAAAGCAAGTGTTGATTTTGAATTAAAGTTAACAACACGAAAAGAAAACATAAAATGGGATTCAAGTTTTTCAGAACTAAAAACAATCCTCTTGATTATTCTTGGATTTCTAAATGGAGAAAACTTGAAGATGAGAATGTCGTCTTTGGTTTTTACGGTGCAATCTTTGATAAATAGAAGGACAGTGTCAAATTCGAATATCAAAGCTTTTGAAATCAATCAAAAAGACACGATCTTCAAATTCAAACAGAAATGAACGAATTAATGCTCATGTTTCTGAGGAACATTTGCATATGGTGCTATGGTGTCTGAGGAATCTGAATCTTTGATTACATATCTGAGTTAAAAAAACTAGACTGACAATTGTTGAAAAAGGTAGTCTGTAATACTAGTTTGACATAGGACAAATGGTTCTCAACCTCTTCTTTGTGTCACACCATTACACAAACATGTTATTCAAAAGAAAACGAATGTTCAAAAATCAAAAGAAAACCATGTCATGTCAAAACCAGTCACTTTTACAGATTCCCTACCAAAAACAGAGGGGTAAATTCAAATGAATGTCATAAGCACCTGAATGTACAAAGTGGTCAATAACACATGAATCACAAACAAGGGGGCTAAGCATGATTTATCTTCTACAGGAATGAATGCGGCATCTAGTGTTAGAAGATCAATGAATAGAGATTCACATGTCAAGGATAGTGTCTTAACTAACTCTAAGAAGCCAGCAAAGAAAGTAGCAGTTTATGTTAGGAAAAATAAGAAAAAGATATCACATCCTAAAACTGTTTGTTTATCTCAACTAAGAGGAATGTAATTGATATTGTTGTTGCAAACGCTCCTTAAGCGAAAACTTTGTTTATGCGTGTCTTGTATGCATAATGTGCTTATTCCATGTCATGATACTTGTCTTGCAAAATTATTTAAATTGAATGTGCGTTTGGAATGTTCGTTAGACCCTTATCCATAAATCTAGACACACCAAATTTTATGTTACTACTTTTGTAATTCGCAAGACTGGTTTTCTAAGGAGTCGACACTTTAAGTCTTTAGATTACTCTTTATGTCGTCTCAAACCTAAGTTTGATCGTTTGGAAGAATCAAAGTTATCGATAAGGTTTTAGTAAAAGAGAGAAATGTACGAGATAAGTCTATAAGGGTACATACATGCAGAAACAAGATTCGACTAGTCACATCTGGCAAAAATTGTTCGAATCAAAACAAATGTGGTTTGGTCTCTTGTTACACAAACCCAAATGGTCAAAATAGCCGTTCCTTGAGTAAACAATCGGTCTCCGCGCTTTAAAAAAATGGGTAGTTAAATTGCCCACTTGTCCATGTGCTGTTTCTTCTTGTGTTGCAGGTAGTTCAGATTGTTCTGTGGATTATTGATAGTGGTTGTTCAAAGCATATGATGGGCGATCGATCACTGCTGAAAAAATTCACTGAGAAATTCATGGGCACTGTTCACTTTGGAAATGATAATTTTGCAGCAATCACAGGGCTATGGTGATTATTTACCATGGCTTATATCATATTTGTATGTATATATGTTGAAGGCCTTGGACATAAATTCTCTTTAGCGTTGGACAATTTTGTGATGTGCGGGTTTAGAGTGGCTTTTCGTTCTATAGACAGGTGACGGGCGTAATCTAGAGGAGATGATTTGCTTACAGGCGATCGTGAATCAAATTTATATACTAACTCCATTTTTGACATGGCTGCTTCTTCACCCGTTTGTCTAATGTCTAAGGCAACTTCGACAAAGTCATGATTATGGCACCGCAGACTTTCACATCTTAATTTTGGCACCATAAACGATCTTACCAGACTTTGACTGGTTGTTGGTTCTTTCAACTAGTTTAAATATGAAAGATTCACCTTTGTTCTGCTTGTGAAAGGCAAAAGCAAGTAAAGCTTCTCATCACTTAACTAATCAAGCGATCATCCAATCAGGACTTTACCCTTCATATGGTTTAGCGGTCCAATGCGGGTAGCTTTGATCAATGGAAAGAAGTATATTCTTGTGATCATGGATAATTATTCTCGATATACATGGGTTTACTTTCTTCATTTCAAAAGGATGAACTCCAGAGATTTAAAGAAGTTTATTGCTCAAGCTCAAACTGATTATAAAGCCAAGTTTGCACAGATTGTACAGACAATGTTACTGAATTCAAAAATTGCAACTCTTAAAGCTCATTATGAAAATGTTTGGCATATGCAACAATTTTCAACTGCTAGAATGAATGCCTCAACAAAATGGAGTAGTTTGAAAGAGTAATAGAATACTCTTGTTGAAGTGCTCGAACGTATGCTTATCTTTTCTCGCTTACTAAATTTCTTTGGGCTGATGCAGTGGCTACCACATGGTTTTATTTCAATTCGGTCAATCATTCGTACACGACATAACAAAACACTTATGAGTTATTAGAGCAGAAGAAAGACCGAATGTTGATCTTTTCATGTGTTTGGTTTCCTGTGTTATCCAACAAATGACTGAGACAATCTGGAAAATTAAAAACCAAAAGCAGGGACATTGGGGTCTTTATTGGGTTTCGGAACTTCAAGAGGGTTTCGAATTATATTAGACGCACTAAAAAGATCATGGAAACCATAATGTCAAGTTGGACGAGCTACAAGCTATAGCTTCTAAAACATGATTGTTTAGAAACCGAGCTTCAAGATTCATAAATCATAAATCATTGCGGAAGAGTATATACTCCATCAAAAGATGATTTGGGATAATTTGTTCGGTCCAATGTTTGAGGAGTATTTTGAGGAAGACTATTTTGATACACCCATCAATGCCGGTACCACGGACGCAAAATTCATGAAAGAACTCACCTTCTACATCTTCAATTATTGTTGATGAACATGAGGCTCCTCCTATTGTGACTACATCTGATGAACAAACCTCTCCAATCTCTGTAACAAAGGCTGATGAATTCAATCATGAAGATTCTGCTTATTTTGATGGCAATTCACAATTTGTTTCATATAATCCTCCAAGTCGTGAGGAAATTGAGTCATCTACAACGGCTCTAGAACCATCAAATGTGGCAGAATTCCACTCAAGTACCAACCACATTCTAACATACATTTGGAAAAGATCATCCTCTAGACCAAGTATATTAGTGACCATCCAAACCTGTCAAGACTCGCCCAACGGGCTACACACAGATCTGAGGTATGCATTTATGCATTAACCGTTTACACATGAAACCAAAGCATATCAATAGAAGCTATGGCAGCCCACAGTTGGATTGAGTTCCAGGCAAGATGAGTATGAATCAATTTGAGAGACTTCAAGTTTGGGAACTCGTTCCACGACCAGAAGGAAAGAATGTTATTGCTCTCAAATGGCTCTGGAAGAACAAGTGTGATGCTGAAAATATTGTAGTTCGAAACAAAACTTATCTTGTGGCTAAAGGATACAAGCAGGAAGAAGGCGTTGATTTTGAAGAGTCATTTGCTCCTATTGCTCGTCTTGAGGCTGTTCGGATGTTTATTGCTTATGCTGCTCATATAGAATATTCACATCTTTCAAATGGATGTTTTTTTAAAACTGCTTTTCTCAATGGTCCTTTGAATGAAGAAGTTTATTGTCAGTCACCCTAATGGGTTTATTGATCCAGATTCCCAGATTACGTCTACAGGTTGAAAAAAGGCCTCCCTTCCTATTTTTTTAGTACGGGGGTTTAAAGCAGATCCTCGTGCATGGTATGACAAATTGTCTTCTTTTCTATTTGAACATGGTTTCACTAAAGGTATTATTGACCCAATTTTGTTCACACGACATGTTCAAGTATATGTTGACGACATCATTTTTGGTTCAACAAATCCATATTTTTCAAAACGTTTTGCAAACCTAATGAAAATTAATTTTGAAATGTCGATGATGGGTGAACTAAAGTTCTTTCTTAACTTCAAGTTCATCATCTTCCGTGGCATTATTCCTAAGTCAGTCACAATATGCAATAGAGTTGTTAAAGAAAATGCGGTCTAGATGAATGTGTATCTAATGGTAACTATGGCAATTGAGGGCTGGATGTGCTGATTTTACAAGGCACTCCTACTGATCAAACAACTTATCGTCGTATGATAGGAGGGATTATGTACCTAACAGCAAGTCGACCAGACATTGCTTTTGCTACTTTTGTATGTGCTCGATATCAAGCACGTCCTACGGTAAAACACCTCAAAGAGGTTAAACGGATCTTTCGGTACCTGAGACAGTCCTATAACATAGGCCTATGGTATCTAAAGGATTTCGGATTTGAACTAACAGCCTATTCAGACGTGGACCATGCAGGATGTAAAGATGATTGTAAAAGTACATCAGGAGGATTGCAATTTCTAGGTGGTAACTCCGGGAGTTGGAGTTCAAAGAAAACAAGATTGTACTACAGATGTCTATTACTGATGGCTGGATATGTTTCTTTGTCTGCATTTATTGCTGTGGCACTAGTTATTTGGATGCGGCACTCACTGCTTGACTATGGATACAATTACAATCGGATTCCGATGTACTGTGATTCCAAGAGTGCCATTGCTATCTCTTGCAACCCAGTCCAACATTCAAAGACAAAACACATAGACATCCGGTATCATTTTATTAAGGAACATGTTGAGAATGGTATTGTAGAAATTTACTTTGTCGGGACAGAATACCAACTTGAGGATCTAATGCTTTGAGTATCTAGTCCATCGCATTGGTATGAGATGTATGACTCCAATACAGTTGGAAAGCCTGACAAAGTTATCTTTTTAATAAAAAGAACTCATCAAAAACGATGTAAATATATTTTCAAAACAAAAGAAAAATTACAAAATACAAAAAATATCAAAAATACAAAGCTTGTCACATTTTTCATATTTAAAAAATTAAACTTAAAATTTCTCAATCAGTATACATAATTTTGAAAAATAAATAAAAACTATGATATCTCAAAATAAATGAAATGAAAAATGACGCCATTTTAAGGAGATTTTTATTTTTAACTCAAACTTCTTCATGTTTGGACTACGAGCTTACTATGATTTCATTCTAAGGGGGAGTTTTTGATAATGGTGAACAAATGTTGAAATGACTTCATTACTCGAGGGGGAGTTTTTGAAAAATAAAAATCGAAATTCGGAATATTCAACTAAAGGGACTGAAAGTGTAGTGTCTGAAACTTTTTCGGTGGCTATAAAAGGAAGAAAGATTTTTCATTTACATTTTTCTTTTACCGAGTCAATTTATCGAGTTTGAGTGGAAAAACAACGAAAAGTCTTTCGAGTTCATTACAACGATCACAACTATTTTTCTATCTCAAACATAAGTGGGTATGACTTGTGATTCAAATAATACATGATGTTGCATTATCGAGTTTAAACTCGGTAATATTTAGGATTATCGAGTTTGTGTTTTATCGAGTTTGTATAATAAAAGTGAACTCAAGGTCGATAATAAACAGCGACTAGAAAGAATTAAGTGATTAATGGCTTAGGTGTAACAATCCGTATTTTTGATCAATGAGCGACGTCATCTATTTTACTAATTATTTAATTTTTTTTTTCTCTTTCTCGTACGCGTTTACTTTTATTTTTAATAGTTAAATCGCGTAAGTTAAAAATTATCGTTTAGCGTAAACGGACACCGAACAATTAAATGTTTACATCAAGCAAGGGTTATATAAGTTATTTTGAGGACTAATCTATTAATTTTGTCATTTTATTTTTTATCGGGATAGTAAAGCTGTTAACGTTTGCGATAAATTTCGTTTTTAGGCACTCCGGAACCACCAAAAACTATTTACGCTTCAACATATACTCCACTTTTATACCCAATACATAAAAGTTGCAAAATACTATCATGTATTTATTATATGCTAAATTCTTGCCATGGGTACAAGGAAATATATCAAAAACTCTTCTCATGTTGTCAATATGAACACCTGCAATTCATTAAGAACACCATACCTCTTTATTACCACCATGCTTTGTTTCTTTGACCATGAACCATCCCCTAGACCATACCATGTTCCTTTGAATGTTCCCTTGACTAGTTTTACTTCTTATATACATGCATTACTAGCTAAGTTATTCATACCTTGCTTTAACATTGGTAAAAATCACAAATTCACTCCCTTTGGCTCTCTATTTGTTCACGGCATAAACAAGCACCCACATAAACCATACAAATATTTTATTCAACCCATTAACACACTTATACACATCCATCCCTAAGTTATTCTAAGGTATTTCCAAGTATTGGCTAAGCATTTTTCAAGTATTAATCAAGAAAAGTGAAACTAGGGTTTTATATCTAAACAAGGGTTTAGATACTTTGGTTCATCATCTTACATCATAATAAGGTTATCTAAAAACCTTCATGCTTGACTTTCATCATTTTTATTTGTTTACTGTTCTTTAGCTAAATCACAACTTAGGCTTTTGAATATGGTAAAAGGTGTTTTTATAATGTCTCATGAATCTTAAGCACTTTTTCTTATTCATTTGTTTTATATATCGGAAAAAATGGATTATAAATATGGTGACATGTTGTTTAAAGTAATAAACATGATTATGTATAAAATTGGGTTTATAAAGTTTAATAAAACAAATCTTTATAAATGAACACCTAGGATAATAAAAGGGGGATTTGATTTCGACTTCATACAGTGGGTTTGACATTACATAAAAAATAATACGCTCATGTTCGTTGCGGGTTTGGTGCTACGATTCCAAATGCTAAGAAATCGAAAAAACCGATTTATTGACGAAAAGATACGTTAGTTTACGAGTTTACGACGGAGAACTACTTTATAAACTATTTTTATTTACTAATCATTACAGAAAAGTGATATTTTCTATAACATCAAAATATGATAGGGACTTATTATTAGAGATCGTACTCGAAAGAATCGTTAAAAACGGAGCTAATAAACGAATTAAAATACGCGTTACGAGTTTACGGATAACAAAAAACTAATAAAAATAAGTAATATCTGTTATGAACAGTAATCATATTCATAGAAAAATCTAAAATTTTTTAAAAATGTTTATTTATATTTTGATAACCGGACCCTTAATACGATAAATGTGGACTAAGAAACGTTAAGAAACGGGCTTTAAAACGAGCAAGTTACGCATTATTTTCTAACTTGTTGGCACTATTTCCTGAGGTGAAATAGTTGTTGGGTTCGGTTTTTAATATAAATTTTTACGAAACATTTTAGAATCACTTACATAATATTTATACATGTCTTAAACTTTATAAATATTATTCTACAAAGACATTTGATTATTATCGATTTTACGAGTTCAACTACACGAATAATATTTAGCAAATGCAATTTATAAATTATTTCGCAAACGAGTAGACGGTGTTGTAGTTATAGAATCATCGTTGTATTAGTTATCAAAGTAGTATATTTTACTAGGGAGTTTCATAATGAGGATCTTCGGTTTGGCGTTATCGACGAGTTGTTGTGATTTACGATATAAAGTGTCCTAACTCCTCGACGTCATGTCTGCACCTTTAAATTATGATAGCGCGGAACGATAGTACGATTCTAACACCTATAAGCCTTATATTCAAGTACTCTGGTACTTATTAAGACCTATATTGGAATTGGTTCGCATTCGGATTCCTTGTGACGCATTTTATATTTTGAATACTTGTTGATTACCATTCACTCGAGGTGAGTTCATGTCTCGCATTTCAATCTTTTTCAATATTTTATAACCGCGAGGGGGAATACATGCTCGTTTTACAAGTGAACTTATTGTTTTACTACGTAAGCTTACATGATTATTTTTACTAAAGCTTGATTTGTTTACTACATGATTTGAGATCGTGAATACCTATATTTGAAATCGTGAATTTCTAAATTACATTGCTTGTTTTACTACGGACACAAGTGTTTTTCAAAACTGTTGCTATTTCCTGATTACATTAGTGCCTAAGTTACCCTTATGCCACAAGTCCCCTTATATCATGAACCGTTAATTACTGCTGGGTGATACGTAGTGTTATGGATAAATCTATCGGGACTGACCATCCCGTCTAGGCTGTGTTTTAGTTGACCATTGACGGCATTTAACATTTGAAGGAAAATTGTAGGATGTTTGGCAAATCTTTTTGAGAAAATTCGTAGGATGTTTTTGTAACATCTGTATCCGTGTTGGGGCACAAACCTCAAGTACTGGTTTGATTACAGTTTATTACGTTAAGGTTCGGTGTCATGAGCTTAGGGCAATAATACCTATTTTAGACTATTGAATGTGTTTCATAGTCTACTATTACTTCGATCTTGTGGTCCACTACTGAACATTTCTAGATTTATTAAATCACTTCTTGGATTTCGGAAATAACACTTTGAAATGCCGTAACGCTATTTTTCTTCTGAAATATTTCTTAAATTATTTCAATACTGCTTTTTACTCAAACCTATGAATTCACCAACATTATTGTTGACGTTTTAGCATGTATTTTCAGGTTACTATTTTGCTAGTGGAGCATTGGGAGCATTCGAGTCGCGCTAGATTATATATAGATTTTGAAGGCTTAATGGTTGAGTACCCATTTGACCAAATGTTTTTTTTTTGTGCAATTATATAAATGGGTCCTTTTGTAACTTCTGTATTTTAATATATCAAATGTGAAATTTATCTTTAAACGTCTCTTTTGAGGTCGTTTTCCGTGACTTGTGTTTTGTGCCCTGAAGTAGCACCCCAATGTTACCATTCCGCTGCGACCCATTTTTGGGGGTGTTACAGATGGTATCAGAGCTGAAGTCATAGAGAACTAGGTCGTTTTCAAAACCTAGACTATGACCATGTTTTTCAAAATATAGAGTTTTCCTTGTTTTATCCGATATCCGCGCGCGCTTGCTCCCAGGTAACTTATAAGCTCTCTTTTGCCTCTTTACTACTATTACATGGATAATGAGTATTTAATACTAGACTATGATTTCGCTCTCTTACGTCTATCCTATGACATCCTACTATTTTACCTCTGTCTCGGTTCCGTTAAATTTTATGAATATTGACCACTTCGATTATTGCGTATTCTGATTTATCATTGTTTCTTGAGACCAATACTGGTATTATTTGAGATGATTACCCATATATTTTTGAGCTACTTTCTTTTTCTCTACCCGATTTCCATCATTATTTATGCAATGAGGCTTTTCATTTCGCCAATGTACTTTAAATCTCTATTTTTCGTTATACAAGTCACTCTCTCAAATCTCATAAAAACTTAACACTCTTTTGAACCAAAATGAGCTTGATTGTTAGTCCTAAATATACATAACTTGATCACCTATGTATAATTCAGGAAGAAACCATGCCACATGCTGAGAGTAGTCACTTAACCTACACTCTTTATCAACACAAAAAACCGGAAGCAAATTTCCACATCTCTTCTCTGAACCCGTACCTTCTTCAGGTGTTGCAACCTGATCTTGAGGACAAGGCTCATTTAACGGGGAAGGACTGTAAAAATCCGTATTTTTGATCAATGAGCGACGTCATCTTTATTATACTAATTATTTAATTTTTTTTTTTTTTTTCGTTCTCGTTAGCGTTTCCTTTTATTTTTATAGTTAATCGCGTAAGTTAAAAATTATCGTCTAGCGTAACGGGACAACGAAAAATTAAATGTTTACATCAAGCAAGGGTTATATAATATTTTAGGATAATTATTAACTTTGTCATTTGATTTTTATCGGATACAGTAAAGTGTAAATCGTTTCGCGATAAATTTCGTTTAGGCACTCCCGGAACCACCAAAACTTTTCTACGCTTCAACAAATACCCACTTTTATACCCAATACATAAAAGTTGCAAAATATATTATGTATATCTATTATATGCCTAAATTCTTGCCATTTGTACAAGTAATATATCAAAACTCTTCCATGTTGGTCAATGAATGACCATGCTTCTTAAAGAACACCATACCGCTTTTTACCACCATGCTTTTGTTTCTTTGACCATGAACCATCCCTTAGACCATACCATGTTCCTTTTTGAATGTTCCTTGACTAGTTTTACTCTTTATAATGCAATTACATAGCTAAGTGATTTCATACATGCTTTAACACTTGGTAAAAATCACAAATCACCTCCCTTTGGCTCTCTATTGCTCACGGCAATAAGCAAGCACCCACATAAACCCATACAAAATTTTATTCAACCCATACACACTTATACACATCCATCCTAAGTTATTCTAAGGTATTTCCAAGTATTGGCTAAGCATTTTTCAAGTATTAATCAAGAAAATGAACACTAGGCCTTTTTATTATATAAACAAGGGTTTAGATACTTTGGTTCATCATCTTACATCATAATAAGGTTATCTAAAAACCTTCATGCCTTTACTTTCATCATTTTTATATGTTTACATGTTCTTTATGGCTAAATCACCACTTAGGACTTTTGAATATGTAAAAAGGGTTTTTACTAATGTCTATGAATTTAAGCACTTTTTCTTATGTCATATGATTATATATATCATGGAAAAATGGATTAATAAATATGTTGACATGTTATTTAAGTATAAACATGATTTTGTATGAATTAGGGTTTTAAAGTTTACTTAAGAAGGTTATGATTTAAAAGTATACATAAATGTTATAAAGGCCTGTTTTAATTCGACCTCATACAGTAGGTTAGACATTATATAAAAATAATACGCCTCATGACGATTCCAAAATGATAAGAAACTTGAAAAACCGATTTATAACGAAAAAGATACGTTAGTTACGAGTTTACGACGAGAAATACTTTTATAAAACTATTTTTATAAAATTTACTATTCATTACAGAAAGTGATATTTTTAAAACATCAAAAATATGATATAACTTTTAATTACGAGATCGTACTCGAAAGAATCGTTAAAAACGGAGCTATAACGAATAAAATACGACGTTTACGAGTTTACGATAACAAAAACTATAAAAATAAGTATATGTCTGTTATGAACAGTAAAAATCACTATTCATCAGAAAAACTAAAATTTTAAAAATGTTATATTTTGATAACTCGACTTAATACGAAGGCGTGGACGTAAGAAACGCGCGAAACGGATTAGAAACGAGAAAGTTACGCCATTTTTACCAAAGTATACTTATAAACATTTTTCGTTATAATTATGTTTTCACTAAAACGAGTAGACGGTGATGTAGCTATATAGAATCATACGTTGTATTAGTTATCAAAGTACTATATTACTAGGGAGTTTCATAATGATGAGGCCTCTTCGGGGTGGCGTATCGACGAGTTGCTGGATTTACGATTTAAAGTGTCCTAGCTCCTCATACGTTCACTACACGACCTCTTAATTATGATAGCCCGAACGATAGTATGATGAGCTATATATTAATCAAAGTGTTTAGTACTTATACGACCTATATTGGATTAGGTTGCCTTCGGATTCCTTCGTGACACATTTTTCTATTGTGAATACTTGTTGATTACCATTCACTCAAGGTGAGTTCATAGCCCCCTTTTTCTACAATTGTTTTACAAAATCTACGGGGTGAATTACATTGCTTGTTTTACTATTGGACACAAGTGTTTTTCAAAGTGTATGCTATCCAGATTAATGCCTGATATTATTGCCTAAGTACCTTCTCTGCCACTTAAGTCCCCTGTTATCATGAACCGTCAGTTGCTAGTGTCGTGAGCGCGAGTGTTGTGGATAGATCTATCGGGATTGACAATCCCCACCTTTCTTTGGGGTCACAAGCTGACTTATGGTGCATTGAACATTTGAGATATTACTTTCCAGGATGTTTGGCAGAACATCCTACTTTTATGGGGCATTCCAATCTCTTGATTGAAGTACGTTAAGGTTTCGGTGTCATGAGCTTAGTGCAATAATATATATTTAGACTTGGTGAATGTGTTTCCCTTGTCTACATTACTTGTTTTGGACTTCGGAATATGTACTTAGTCCACCATTACTTCGATCTTGTGGTCCACTTTTTAAATACTTCTTGATTTACTGAATCACTACTTGGATTTCGGATGGATTTCGGAAATAACACTTTTAAATGTTGTAACGCTACTTTTCTTCTGAAATATTTCTTAAATTATTTCAATACCGCTTTTTACTTAAACCTATGAATTCACCAACATTATTGTTGACGTTTTAGCATGTATTTTCAGGTTACTATTTTGCTAGTGGAGCATTCGAGTTGCGCGGATATATATATTTTTAAAGGCTTAATAACTTGAGTACTATTTGACAAACGTTTTGACAATATTTTCTAATACATTATAAATGAAACCTCTTGCAACTCTGATATTTTATTAAATAGAATATGACTTTATTTAAAACGTCTATTTTAAGGTCGTTTTCCGTGACTTGTATTTTGTGCCCTGAAGTAGCACCCCAATGTTACAATTCCGCTGCGTTGTCCTGATTTTTGAGGGTGTAACAAGTCCTTGACTTTACCCAACAAAGCTAAAGAATAATCCGTCTTATTAGCATACGTTTCATCAAGCACAATCGCCGGTGAATCCTCCTTCTTATGAAACTGATGAGGTCCAGCATTAACGACATGTGCATAAGATTTAGAGTTCACATTCTCCCCACTCTCCTTATAAAAATCCTTAGGAGCACTTTGATCACCCTTATTATGTGACGATTGCGAGTTATTTTTATTCAACGGAGGTCTTTGAAATCTCGCAATATTAGCATGAAGTTTAAAACGCCCAACCCAAATAGTACAAAGATTGTTAACCAAACGATCAACATCAAAGATCTTAATAAAGCGAACAAAGCCAAACCTTTTACCAGCTTTGGACCTCCTATCAGGAATAAAAGCATCAACCACAGTTCCATATTGTTTACATACCGTCCATAGCTCCTTAGCAGAAAACTTATCCGGAAAATTCGTGACAAAAATAGATGAAGAAAGTTTAGCTAACTCATCTTCCTTTGATCGATACATCTTCATAGCAGATCTGAACAAACAACGGAGTTATAAAAGCAAATCTCGAACAAAAAGTACCTTATTTAACTATCTATTAATTATCTCTTAATTTTTTCATGTTATAAACACACCTATAACTCTTTTAAAAAGTTAATATTACCAACGAAATGATTGAAACATATTAAAATACGACTAAACTTGTGATTAAATAAACATAACAATAATTTATTAATTTGTAGCAAAACGATCATTTGCTATCATAACAAAATACTGATACGTAAAATTAGCTATACATTTAAATGTAACACTTATAAAGCGTAACACTTACTTATGAGTCTTCTAAAAAGTATCCTTTTGGTAATTATTTTCTCAACTAAACCGTGTTATAAACACACCTACTTATCTCCAAACGTCACCACCTATATCACATGGCTTGTGTTATACGTACCCTGGAACACCATTTGTACCCCTCTGTTTTTCGGGGTTTTTTTCGTCTTTTTTATTTTTATATTTATAATTTTGATTATATTATAAAACTGTAAAACTGAAAGCGCGGAATAAAAATTATAAAGTTTAACGAGTCAAAAGTATGAAACTGTCAAAAAATACAGAACATAACCTGATATAAAACTGCGTTGTACTGTAAAAGAGGTACAAAAAGAATCTCTTATACCTTTTTGGTACTATTCGGTAAGCCAGGGGTACCGATAGTAGCACTCATATAACATACTTTCCTTTTTTAAAAACCATGTACGTATTTACTGTATATAGATTCTTCCAGCCTGTCAATACACAGCTCACACAGCTGACGTGGAAACCCTCCATCTTTCCATATATAACCACACCCCTTCTCAATTCCCACACATCTTCATCTTCAACACCCAAATAAACTCTTCCTTAAAAAAAAAAACAACATCAACATCAACATGGGTATTTGCAGCTCATGCCAGTCAACAGCTGTAGCAACAGCAAAACTAATACTAACAGACGGAACATTACAAGAATACACATACCCTGTAAGAGTCTCCTACGTTTTACAAAAGAACCCATCCATTTTCATCTGCAACTCAGACGAAATGGAATTTGACGACGTGGTTTCAGCTGTTCGGGACGAGGATGTGCTCCAGCCTGGACAGCTCTACTTTGCTTTACCGTTGAGCCAGTTGAGGAGACCGTTGGGGGCTGAGGAAATGGCGGCGCTGGCTGTTAAAGCGAGTTCTGCATTGGCTAAAACATGTGGCGGGAAATCATGTAATGTTTATTTTTCGGGTGTTAAGAGTTCGGGGAGAGTTTCGGATGTGGCCGGGAGTAATGGAAGAAGTGGGAGGATGAGAAGGAATTTTACAGCCTTGACTGCCATTCCGGAATAAACAAGAGTCCGAGTTTCAAAACTCGCTAGGTGTGTACATTGGGTGACCAGAGAATGGTCAGACTCGTAACCCGGTGAGACCGCGTACATCTGAGTTGAAAAGATCGCCTTGTCGGAGTAATGGAATAGTTTAAGATTTAGAGTTTATTGATTGATACGTTTCTTTGTAAATACGTATGATGAGTAGTTTTGTATGTTTAAAAGTTTTTAATTTTGGGGTGTTTTTCCAAGATTTTACCCCTCCAATGAATGAATTATTGAAATTCATAAATAGAGTTTCATGTTACATGCACTTGTATAGATCCTAAATACTATGTTTAAGGATTACTGAAAATATGCAAAATTGCAAATTTGGTGCTAAATCATATTCCTAAATCCTATAAATTTATTGAGGATTGGTGAAATGCAAGGGAAAAAAAGCAATCAAACAAAAATACAATGAGTTTACGTTATTGAAAATTTTATTGTGTGTACAGAGAGTAATTTAAAGCGTATATCTGTAAAATTAGTTTACAAGCAATTATAATCTAAAGTCAACACTCAACATATATAGTTACTAGGCAAGTGATCGTGGATATCATATAAAAGCACCCAATTAATATCTTTTGAAATGAAGTTCAAAAAATAAATAATCTTGTTGTCTTACACATTCTGTTTTCTCACAAACTCGAAATGCAAATCATGGTATTGATTAATATGAAAATGATGATAAAGACTCGCGAAATTTGAAAATTCTTATGAAAATGGTAAGAAATGTCTTTCGAACTTTTGAAAAAATTTCTGATTAATCTCCGAAATTCCACTAATTAACGGATATCTTTTTTTACAATGACTATACAATAGAAAAACTAAACATATGAAACTCGTTGGGGAGATTTTTTTTTTAAAGGTAATATAATATATAGATAAATATATATTAATATAGATAAACTAGCAAGATGTTAAACTTACACCAACGGGCATTTGGTCTAATGGTATGGAGGTTTTACCCTTCTAGGTAAGGTCTCATGTTCGAGTCTTGTCTAGGGCGATAGGGGTTTCCTCCCGTGTGCGTAAAAGGAAGGGTGCCATTGCCTTCTGGGCTGGACCCAACCTGGTTGTGTGGGCTCTGTACGCCTTCTGGGCTAAGGGCCATGTAGCCACAAATTACCGTTCCAAAAAAGAAAGATGTTACTTACAATGACATAAACATAACAAATCAAACAAGTTACACTAATTACTTACACTCGGATCAAATAAGGGTATCAAAGAGAATACCTAATATATCGAGATACAATTCCGACATACCAAACCTATCAAACATAATTGACATTAAAAGCGAACACCCGATAAAAAATATGACACGAGTTAAAACCAACCATGACATAAAATTTACGGTTGAGAATACTTTTATTAATTTGATAGCGATGCTTGTAATTTTTATTGATGTCGATATTGTGAATCGGTTTAAAGAGTTACCGTAGCAGTGGGAAAACTTTAATTCGTTGCTTTAAATGAATATTTTATACTTGATGTGATGATAAAGTGGCATAACACGACAAAAATGAAGAAACTTCTACTGTAGCATTTAACTCAAAAAGTTTTTCTTTTAAAAGTCAAAATCAATACTGTTGTAGCTCATAACCTTCAAAATTGAGCACTAAGTTGTTGATCGGTTCGGTTATCGAGGTTGTTCGGTTAATTTCTTTTATTAATTCGAAAATCAAATTAGAATTCAATCGAATCGAATTGAAAACTGAATTTGAATTCAATTTGATTTTCGATTTGACCCGAATAATCTGAATTTTACTATTTATTTTTAAAAAATTAATAATTATATAAATATTTAGAAAAAAAAATTTATTTCAACCATAAAAGATGTTTTATTATATTAGGATAAAATTTTAATGGTATTTATATATATAAAAATATATAAAAAATATACAGTTTATATTTATATGAATTCGGTTTTCGGTTTTCGGTTTATATCACCAAACCCATATGCAATCCGAGAACCGTATTAGTAGTTTGGTTCGGTTCGGTTTTGACAAATTCAGTTCAATTATTAGTTCGGTTCGAATGTTTTCGGTTCGGTTCGGTTTCAGTTTTTGATTTAATCGGTTTTTTCAGTTTTTCTGCTCACCCCACTACACACCATAAAAGTTAGTTGTACAAAATTTGGTCCATTTGAACCATAAAATCTGTACATCTTTTGGTCATTATATGAATCTAATAATTTGATTTTGGTGATCGCGTTACGTTTCTGTATCAGAAGACCAAGACCAAACTTAATGTCATTTTCATTTGTATATTAGTACAATGAGTTGCAAAACCAAAAACTGTTAACGAAAGGGATGGACGTGACGAAGGAAGGGTGATGGTATCAATTAGGAAATTGAATCGAAAGTGGAAGACTCAAACTCTAAAGCTTGAACAAGCGAAAATCGGTGTTCGGTCTTATTTTTAGGATGATTTGTAGTTCAGAAATCGCGGGACATACAACATAAAACAAAGTTATTATTATGCCCGGAAATATACGCGCGGCTTGATCGACATTTTTATGATCGTTTTCTAACTCCTCATGTAGTCGCACTATGCTTGTCTAGCAAGTATTGAATTTGATAACTCGTGAGCTAATCTAGACAACTAATCACTAGGGCAAGTTGATAGCACTACCGCACAAAGTGCTTTTTCACGAAGATTTTTCCCACAGGAATAATCATTATTGGAAAATTTCTCACTGGTTTTGCGACGTTTTATACACCAATTAGTTGACTAAATTTCCGTGAGAAATCTGCCGCTAATTTATTAAGGATTTGTGACAAATTACACATGATGTTTTTTTTGAACGGCGAGTTAGTGCAACACTATAGTTAGTGATTCGGTTTCACAGACTCTTCCCAGAAGATAGTTCTGTCAGCCTTGAATCGACGCATTTATGGGACAGAACTCACAGATTCCTACCTAGAAGGAAAACCCCCTGAAGAGACTCGAACCTGAGACCTCTCGTAACTAGAAACAACATCCCCAAAGAAAAACTCCTGGTGGCCGACTGGGCTAGCCCATGTAGTGAAAATTTTTCTAAAGATATATGGCTTTTTGTAATTTGTCGATTTAAAAAATCAATTTGTAGTGTTTTTTTTTTAAAAAAATTATCAAAGTTTGCTTTATCGACTATAACTTTTTAGGTCCACCTTTGATGACATAAAAAAAACGAAGAAACTACGATTACTCTTTACAAATCTAAGCTGATAATTCTGATTTATAAAAAAATACAAAAAGCAAATTATGCAAATTGAGTGATAGGGTCAAATGCTTTATCATGTATGGTTAGAATTAAACTTTCCATTAATAGAAGTGGTTAGTCGCCCATTACTTTTTTTCTTTTGAAAGAGATAAGTCACCAAAGAAAAGTGCCACTAAGAATACAAAAGGCGCTTGTAATGTACTATATGTGCAAAGTAATACTCAGTAAGTACAGGGCCGGCTTTGAGGGTGTGCAGAGTGGGCGATCGCCCTTAACAATATGTTAAACATATAGATAACTAATTTGCATTTTATCTTATAAACAATGACATTTTATATATAACATTTATTCACGAAACGTCTTATTAAGTAATTTCGCCCAGGGCCCTAAAAATTTCAGAAATTTAGAGACGGCCCTGAGTAAGTATATAATTCATCATGTGCTTTATAACTATGATACGATAACTTAATGGTCCTCCTAAGTCTCGATATGTTTATCATATCGAGACTTAACCAGTCATTCGTTATTGAGGTGTTTTCGTATACGTGAAGGATGTAAATGAAAAGTTATCATCAAATAAATCTCGTGGTGCATATGGTCTAATAGACAACAAGTGGATGGCCATGTCTTTTAAGCATATATGTACATGTTGATGGGTTGGCTTGCTATAAGATGTTGGTGACACTTGGACCATCTACCCTGTTGAGATTTACCCATACGTACAACATTATCAATACATCATATAGTGATGTATATAATTATCACGGGATAATTCATTGTGGTGTCGTCTCATCATGTCTATGCATGGCTCCTCATTATATAAATTATCTCCGTTTCGTTACTCGACTTAGAAATCCATTATTCGGGAGGTGCATATGCTTAAAGATCGTGGTGTGGACCTGATTTCTCACTATCATATTCGTGTGGGTAATGGTTTGCGCACGCAATTTTGGAATGAAGTTTGGATTGGTGACACTCAACTTCGTGTTATGTTTCCACGAATTTATGCTTTGGAGATTAATAAAGATTGTACGGTGGCTGATAAACTGCAATTCTCGGTTACCTCTTCTCTTCGTCGTTCTGTTAGAGGAGGGGTTGAATCTTCTCAATTAGCTCTTCTTCAAACGTATATTGAAGGGACATTGTTGTCTAATATGGAGGATAGATGGGTGTGGGATTTAAATGGGGAAGGTGTTTTTCGGGTCAAAGATGTTCGCATTCTTCTTGATGAATGTTTCTTGCCGAAAGCCCCTACTGCTACTCGATGGGTTAAATATGTTCCAATAAAAATAAATGTTTTTGCTTGGAAGGTTTTCCTGGATCGGTTGCCTACTCGATCCAATTTACAACATCGTGGTGTCCTAGTTTCTGATCTTTTATGTCCGCTTTGCTCCTCTGCTCAGGAAGATTCCTCGCACTTGTTCTTCAGTTGCAGATTGGCTACGGATATCGTCAGGCTCGTATGCCGCTGGTGGAATCTATCATGGACGCCCCTTGGTTCATATGCTGATTGGCTTAATTGGTTCAATTCCATCAGATTAAGCTCTAAAGTTAAAGATTTGCTGGAAGGAGTTCTTTATATAACTTGGTGGAGCGTATGGATGTTTCGTAATCAGTTGCTCTTCTCGTCGAAAGCCCCTCGTAAAGATGTTATTTTTGACGATATTGTTTCGCGCTCTTTCACTTGGTGCCTTTCTAGATGTAATTGTACTTTTAGTTGGGATAATTGGTTGCAACACCCCTATTTGATCTCTTTGTAATTCTTTTTCTAGCTTCCTGCTAGTTGGTTTTATAATAGTTGCCGTTTTAAAAAAAAGTGATGTATATGATTATGAATGATGATGGGGTGCATGTAGTGATGGAACAAGAACGATAGTACGATCGATACCATCGTGTGCTCGATCCTATAGTTATCGTCCTCTTACGAGCTAGTGAACATCATTAACATGTGATTAGGTTTCGGAAAACTAGTGTTCATGTGAAAACAAGGATGTTAACTAGTCCTATTGACATCCAACTTAAACGAACGCAAACACTAACACATTCACATGCCATGAAATCATTGTGTATGTTATAATTACGTGTAATACTAATTAATCATGTGGTTATTTCATTTCAGCGGTAATAATTACCAACAAGCTCATTTGCTATTTTGATGATTGCGTCAAAAACTATAGAACAAATCTCGAGTTTTATTTGGCATTTTACCTAAGTAACACAAGTTTTTTTTTGAACGGCAAAGAATATATATAAAAAAGAGACTAGCAAGACGCTAGAAACTTAAAGTACAATAGAGTCAAGAAAAAGAAATACATAACATCAAAAAATGGTAAAATTCCGAGACTTTAACTACGAGGGAATCAAAATGGATGAAAAAACTTTTGACACGAAGGCCGACGGACCTAAGTAACACGAGTGGACGTTATAGTTATCAAAACTCGATCATATATTACCAAAATTAAAACTCGATTTCGATACAGAAAAGTTTTGTAA
>BQNB010081112.1:0-20676 GCA_026074375.1 Tanacetum coccineum
TGATAAAGCATAAAAACGAGCAAAGCAATAAAAACAAATTAAACATGTAAAGCAATAAACAAAAACGAGTATTTAAAACAAGACAAATAAGCAAGCATAATAAATTTAATTTTAAACATGCAAACTTCTAAAAATAAATCCTACATTAAAAGAAATTATATATTTTTTATTTTTTTTATTTTTATTTTTTATTTTATTTTTTATTTAATTTAAAAAAAAACTTAAATCTAAATAAATGTCGCAAATTAATAATCTCTAATCATATTTTAAATCCGCACCAATTTCTAAACACTAAATGAGAAAATAAATCTACTAACTAAACATGACAAACGTTATAACATCAAAAGATAAAAAATAAGTCTACACTAGTCATGGCAAAAAGCAAACATTTTATAAAACGATAAAATAAATCTACCCTAATTAATTGAAAAAGGATTAAAAAAAATGGAACCGAATTGGAGACTCGCAATTAAACGAAAACCACCCGATTTATTTAGCTAAAACAAATAATCAAATTCGGTTTAGATAAATAGACCCTTAAGCTCCGCGCCTCATGAGTTGACCGGTACCAAAGTCAAAATACAAATAAACAAACTGTTAAATAAACACACTTTATTTTACCACTAAATCTGCTACTAAACTACTTGACCAAATTAGATTCCTACAAACCAACAGTCCAATCACATAATTCAATAAACCAATGAAGCCCAACAGAACATAAACCAAACGAGCCTAGTTAAATCTTACGCAAGCCCAACAGATAATATGGCCCAACTAACTATAAAGTCCTAACTTAAGTCACGCAGGCTCAAATGTAAATCTAAACGCAAGCCTAAACCGATTTTATGAACAGATGATTAATGAGTATAAATTTAAACCAACTAAAGCAAAAACAACTAGTGACATTAAGCTAAAAAATGACCAATGAGTTCTCAAAGATTAAAGTAGACTTAAGCTTATAAAAATAAGCTGAGTTTGAAAACTCATTGCTCCTTTTTATAAACTTCGTAATCGAGCCATAATCTTAAGTAAAAACCAAATAAGCTAGAATACTAAGCGATAAAAACTACTTCGAAACCAATTCGTGCACCTTTTTATTAAAACAAACTTAAATCTAATAAGCTAAAACTATTCGAAACCATTCAAGAGAGTAAGACAAGAACCATAAGCTAAATATCTAATCAATAAGCTCTCGAGATTTAAAAGGAGATGAAGGCTTATTGAATAATCCAAGTAAAAAAAACTTGATGTATTATTTTTTTTAAGATCGGATCGAGCTAGAAGAAGAATTTAAACGAGAAAAAAGATTTGAATAAGCCGAAGCTTATTTCTGAAATATAAGCCCTAATCCAATCCGAAATAAGCTGAGATTAGCTTATTCGAGTGGAGATTTAAGGCTAAGGACTACACTCAAGCTTATTTTCGAAATAAGCAAAAGAAAAGAAAAGAAAGAAAAGAAAGATAAGACAAAAGTTAATAAGCACTAAATTACTCCTAAACTTTCATCTTCATTAAGCTAGAATACTTTTACAATAAGCTGAAAAGAAAATTACATTAGGCTGAAAAATTAATACTAATAAGCTACAAATTTGAAGTGGCTAAAAAAACTAAAATCTATCCTAAAAACTACTCTCCTCATGAGAAAGGAGCGTCTGAATATATATACAAATAGAAGGGGTGTTAGTGTAAAATGAGACTCAATCATTGGGGAATAATCGGCCAATGATTGGCCTCCAATGAATGTCACACGGATCACTATCTTATACCACTCGATCCAACCGATGTCATGCTTCCACGTGTACATTTGAGTAGCTTCAATAAAACGCAGATCATATCTCTCGTTGGATCCTTTTGCACACTTTGAAATGAAATGAAAGTTTTATATCCATGCCAAGCCACGTGTCACACTTCAATTTATCCATTCTTTCTCTAGTGCTAACTCACATGAGTATTGGTTGAATTAATTTTGAGACCATGTAACATGACGTCACATTCCACATATATCAATTTACTTTCATTGTTATTTGTTAGGTTTTTATAATTTGGGCTGGTCTGGCCCATTAAGTGGGTAACGGGCTGGCCTAATAAAATCCGAGGGCACCGCTGGACTCGTTTTCTTGCGCTCTTTCCGATCCCGTGCTTGTTTTTGTCCGGTTTTGTCTTCATTTTTGTCCTTTTCTTAATATCCATACCTGCACATACACAAACACAAAAACAAGTATATATTTGTAATTTTATTATATTTTTGGTCTTTTGGGTTCGTTTTTCAAGGTAAAAAGTATATATAAAATAGCAAATACCATGGCTCAACAGGTTTTCTAAGGGTATCTTACTCTAAAAATAAGAGTAAACAAGGGGTCCTATACGGGGTTAACTAACTAGTGTGATTAGTTAATAACACATAACGTATGTAAATGGAATAGCTTTTTAGTGTAATCCTAGAAATTTACCAATCTGGACAAGTTACTTCAAAATATACTTATTATTGTGGTCTCGAATAGTATACCAAGCCAAGTTCTAAAGTTTACTAAAATCACCGGCACACTCATATTTTTGTGGAATTTTTGGGTAAAATGAGGGAAACAGAATAGGCTTAATCCTCATGATATGGAAATGAGGGTTATGTGTGCGGGTCATGCAACCAATAATCTCACAAAAACACTTTAATTTTTATAAAACATAAGCATAATTAGGCATATTATTGTGAAAAAAGGACAAGTAGTGTTCTAATTCTCCTCTCCCCACTTGAGATATAAAATGCCCATGTTGTATAAATATAAAATGAAAAACATGAACTATAAAGAATTAAAACAAAAAACTCCCCTGTGATTTGCTCGGTATGATCCTCCATGTATAGTTTGTGAGCAACTTTTTGTGTTGTGTAGTGAAAAGCATCTGAATCCTAGCATGAACAGCAACACAAAGAATACCATAATATATTCATACCACCAATTTCATCAGTCACGATTAGTACTTCTCTGTTTTAAGATAAGAAAAATCATAGCAATCGAATCTCGGAATAATCGTCGGTTAGAATAAGAAAACAAACATGAGATACTATACAAGAGGGTCGATACGCCATATCCATTTTTCAGGATACACCGTATTGAGTCTTGTAAGAAAAATAAACAAGTACGACTCAGAGGTCAAATATGTCGTACTCGTAGTTATGAATACGCCGTATTGACAAGTCTGACGATAAAGTTTTAAAGTACTGGAAAAATAAAAAGATAACATCTAGGTTAGTCAATACGCCGTATCCATGGGGTTGGATACGTCGTGTAGACAATCTAGGAAGACAGACTCTACAAAAATTGAAATTACATTATAGGTTGTCTCCCGACAAGCACTTTTGTTTTTGAAAAGTCTTTAAGTTAGACTTCCTTCAGCTCAGTCCATCTCGTGCATGCTCACATGTCCATGTATGATCCATTTAAACATCTTCTCGTCCCTTATATACTCGGGACCTAGATTCAAGACTCCTTTGTAGAAACCTTTCAGCTTTTAATATAGGTGTGAAATTCCATTCAACTTGTCACATGCACTTACCTTGAGTAATGGCTGAATCTTGTTACATTGCTTATTAGAGAGATGTTTAAACCTTATATGTGACCGGGCCATTTGATAAGTGACATTGTCATTACCATTGTGAATGGTAATAAATCCATCAAACCGTCTTGCTTCAACACACACGTCCCTACAAAATGGCTTCCTAAAAATAATATCACCCATATCTTTATCACAGGAAGCATACATATTCTCCATAATTGTGAAGTCAGTGACAATCGAAAAATATCCAACAAAGATAGGCACATTTATAAAAGTTCCAATAATATTTTTCCCTTCATGCTCAATTTTTTCTTTCATTATTGAATTATAAAAACTTTTGGACATAATATTAATTGATAAGATCGGGAAAAAATAGCATTCACATGTTCATAACCTATCATGCAAGATAACTGTAAATTATAAGCACAATTAATATGGATCTTCCTATCGTAATCACAAAAACTCGGGTATTCATAAATTTTCTCAACTATCTCATCATCATGCCTAATTTTGACTATATCAACCTTGGGTTCATCAACAATTTCTCCTTCCTCAATCGTGGGACTTAAGTCCTCATTATCATGATTTCTAAGCTCTAATGGTTTATTTAGATCATTTAATTTAAGAAAATCTCCAAATTCATGGTCTTGTGATCTATTTAAAATCGATGCTTCACCCATTAGTCTAGCCTCTAAATCAAGTTCTATTCGCTCTCTGAATCCTAACACATAAACTTTCTTATATATGTTACTAGTAGGACTATCACTTTTAAACACTATTTTGTCATTCCCAACTTTTAAAGCAATTTTTCGTTTAAATACATCAATTTTAGCATGAGCAGTAGACAATAATGGTCTTCCGAGGATCAATGGAATCTTGATGTCCTCGGGCATATCTAAAACAATGAATTTTATGGGAAAGGCAAACCTATCAATTTTTACTAACACATTTTCCGCTATACCCTTAGGATGTTTCATAGTTTTATTAGCCAATTCAATGATCAATTTAGTTGGAGCTAATTTACCTAAACCTAGATTAGTAAAGGTCGAATAAGGCATAACACTGTAAGTAGCTCCTAAGTCAGCTAATGCTTTATTAAAACACATATAATTAATTTTGCAAGGTAAAGTAAAACTCCCTGGGTCTTTTTCTTTTAGAGATAGATCATCTTTAATAATTGCTGAGTAATGCTTGTTCATTGTTGCCTTGATCTCCTCTTTGATCCTTGTCTTTTCCTTTATTAATCACTTCAAGCTTGTAGCAGACTCTGCCAAATTGACTTGTAACTTTTTAAATCCCTTCAACACTTCCTCTTCATCATATTCTTTCAAACGACCAAGAAAAGGGACACTTGCTCGGCTAAGCTTAATCATCTACATCTTCACTCCCCGACAACGGCGCAAAAAACTTGCTGTGCTATCGTCGTGTATAGGTAATTTATTTATCAACTATTACTATTTATATTTTGCCAACTTTACCAATTAACTAACACTAACGAGCAGTGTACTCGATTAGTTATAGATTCATTGGTAGGTAGGGTGTCGATCACTAAGAGTGAGCGTTAATACTAAAATCTATCAGTATTTTAGTTATCTAAGTTAAATCTAGTTAATCTAATGTTAATTCTAATTACACCTAAACTAACGCAAAAAGGGAGGTTTTCAGCCTTAGAGACTGGCACAAGTTTTTGGTTTAATCTAAACTAAGATGACAAAGGACACACACACAAGCAGATAAACTAACGCTAAAGAAGCGATCAAGAATTAATGTAGGAAAACGTATTAGCTAGTTTAATCTAATAAAATGCAGGAATTGTTTATAAGTGCAATGATTGTATTACTTAGTTGGTGTTATATTGATGTTCGGGTCTTGTAAAGACTTCAACAAGAAGTTTTACAACTCCCTAGGTAGTGTACCTA
The DNA here is from genome assembly GCA_026074375.1 of Tanacetum coccineum. Lineage (NCBI taxonomy): Eukaryota > Viridiplantae > Streptophyta > Magnoliopsida > Asterales > Asteraceae > Tanacetum > Tanacetum coccineum. Next base: position 5,469 of record BQNB010081112.1, read on the forward strand.
ATCGTTGTAGTGTAGTATAGGCAAGACTCAGGGGTTGTTATCGTTCTCTGGGGGAACAGGTTAGGACGGTTTGATCACGATCTAACAGAGGTGTACGATGTTGAGAGAAGATTCTTTTTGTATTTTTATGTTTTTATGAAAGTAGGTAAATAACATTGATTGAGAGGTTGGTTTGTTTAACTAATTAAACTAAATATAATATAATATACTAGTGATAACTTTATGATAAAAGGATGTATTTACTTAATCATGTACTACTCCTTATTTTTTTTCTCTTGATCCTGTTGCTTTGGCACACTTGTGATGATCTGTGTAAGTATTTCCTAAGTCATGAACGAATTACACGTCGTCTATTTAATATTCCGTTAAGGCAACACACAAGTAAGGTAGTATGAAGACTATTACAAGGACCCTAAGAGTATATTAAATGCAATTGAAATATATTAAGAGGGATCAACCATATTGGGGGTAAGGTAGTATGAAGACTGTTACCGGATGGTATCCTTTCTACACACTCGTGTTTCCCTAGACGTCTATGCCAATTTAATATCTTATGGCTAGTTTTTTAAAGCCTAACGTGCACATCCATCACAAGAAGAAACATTAAAGGGATCTACAATTTAAGTTTCATACAATTATAAGTAAATACAAAGGATAGTTTAGCCTAGCATGTTATAAAGAAAGAAAGAACATAAATCAATCAAACAACACATAGACATATTGAATGATTAAAGATAAACAATCTTACTTGATTAAAACATGGATTAAGGTCAGTTACAATAGGGTTTTGAGGCCCTAAGAACAGCCTAAAAGCTGCTAGAATGACTAGGGTTCGTATCATAAAAGTTATACAATGTTACACCCTTAAAACCCTAAAATCGGTTTTGTATTTATAAGAAAGGCGACGCGATGACGTCGCTTTAAAGCCATGACGCCCTCGCCACGTCGATGATTCTAGATCTACTTTAAGGCGGCTTCATTCTGACGTCGTCATAATATCCTTGACGCCATCACTTTGGAAATCACGACGCCGTCGCTTTATACTTGCCGCGCCGTCTCCACGCTCTATATGCGTGGTTCTTCAAGATACTTGGTGTAGAGCTGTAGTCTTGTCTGTTTCTTCTCCAAACGAGCCCAAGTCACGTGTATTTCAGCCAAATGCCATCTAAATGCTAAAATCCTGAAAACAAACGATTAAGCACATAATCTGGGCATATTTGCATGATTTAGGGGGTTAAATGACCCCGAAATAGTGTATAAAATGACACCTCATCATATATCAATGATAAAATTGGGCATTATCAAAAACGATGAAGGGTTTATCCATACTCTAAATACTTCAACTCCTCTACTTCAAAATCACCTTCAAACATTAAGTTTACTTATCATACTTTCATTATCATACTGAAGTACCTACACTTTCTTCATTCCTTTTCTATCTCTCAACAGACTGCACTTATAATTATCCAAAAAACACAAAACCACCTCAACCTTATTTCTTATGTTTTCTTCTCGTTCCTCCAACCTATATACTTGGAACACTACAATTTTTCCCATCCTCAACCTATACACTCGAAGTACTACCTTCTTCTCTTGCCTACTTCTCACCTCTCATGACTTTTTCTAAACTATCCAAGAAACAAACAATCACCTTCACCTTTATTTCTCATATCTTCTCCTCATACCTCAAACCTATATACTCGGAGCACCTACCTTTTTCTCATGTCTTCTTCAAACCTCCAACCTATATGCTCTAACCATTATCCACATAATACCTTTTTGTTTCGACAAAGGGGGGAGAAGGATTGTAAACGAGTAACTTTTAAACTTTACTATATTTTATAGTTTACATATTTTGTCATCATCAAATAGGGGGAGATTGTTAGTGTAAATATTACGATATTTAATATATGCGATTTCTTTATATTTTGGTGATGACAAACATGTAACTTGTAATACGTTACGTTTAAGTGAACAAGTTAATCGCTATCACAAATCATCACATGTCATACATGCATTTGCATATCCAGCTGTCTATAGTCCTACTTCAAACCTACATTTGTTTGAACACGACGTAAATCACGTATAAGTATGTACAAAGAAACATAATTGTTGGATGATCAAAGATATTAGTTTTTTTGTCTTAAAACATTACATTTTTATAAATGTAACAAAATAATTTTTCAAAAATGAATTAGACAAATTATTTTTTAATTATAAAGAAATGTTTTATGTGGTATTTATTTCAAAATTCAAATCTGGTCATTTTCCCCCTAAGTCAAGTCTGATTTTCACCAGATAAATATTTCACCACAAGAAGATAAAAACAGGAGCGTCTGTCGGGGCAGCCCCTGTAAATATACGGCAGTCCCCGGTGACCTCTTAATATATCTGGGGGGCCGCCACTTTTAGACAGCGGTTTTTCAACTCCTATAAATAATGGGTCACTTCTAACTATTTTTACAACCTTTTGCACAAGAATTTTTTCCAGTTCTTTCTCTCTCTAGATCTCACTAAATCTTTCTAAATTCCTTGATCATTTAACTTGTTTATTCTTGTTTAAATGTGATCCAATCTTCTATCCTTCTCTTTCGTCCCCTAACTGTGCATGAGATGGAACTTTCCGTCATCGCAAGATACGAAATTATGTGTCTAGTTAGTCCATATTTTGTAACTTTTGTTATATAATAGTTAGTCATGTTTTCCAATCTTTAGTAGTGCGTTGATCTGTATGGTATGTAAATTGAGAAGGTTGATTTGTGATGTTGGATAGTATTATAGGCTCAAAACTACATTGGTGAGTGTAGATTGGTTCCTAGATAAGCTTAGGACTCGACAATTTAGCTTAGTGTAGAAAATAATGTAAGCTAATGAATTTATGTGTTTTATGCCATACTAACAAAGGCTTTGTTATGTTGGGCTCCATAAAACATAAATGTGTTTGGTTAGTACCAGAGAAGGACTGACATTCTAGTTAGTGTCGAAAAAATTTGTAAGCAATGGTATAAGGTTTCTTGCCGAAATGGGAGCTTGTTGATTAGTGAAATAACTCTCGAGTTAGAAACTCGAGCGAAGTGGAAGTAGGCTAAGAGGAGTTCGTAACCGAACACTATATATCACTGTTTGTCGGTTTGCATTTCTTTTACCGTCGCTTTACTTATTTCTTTAAATTTTCTGTTGTACTTTTATACTTGCATTGTGCTTATGATTGTGTGAAATGGTTGTGGTATTTCTGTGTTTGTTTTAAGGCTTGTGTAGTTCTTTGTACTAAATATTGTGAGTGAGGTTATGTCGTTAGAATATGTGTTAGCTATTGTAAACCTATTATCGACACTTCTCATATTGTGTTAAACTTGATCGAGTAATTGATATAAAAAATATTTAAAGTTTTAAGTGAAAACATATTCACCCCCCCCCCCCCCTCTATGGTTTCCACACATTGCTTGTTTTTACTTATGGACGCAAGTAGTTTTTAAATAATTACTCTTCTAAATATTGTATTCCATTTAATAGTTACTTTCCTGAATATTGTATACCATGCAATAGTTACTTTCCTGAATATTGTATACCATCAATAGTTACTTTTTTGAATATTGTATATCTATGCAATAGTTATTTCCTGAATATTGTATACTATGCAATAATTACTTTACTGAATATTGTATACCATGCAATAGTTACTTCCCTGAATATTTTATACCATGCAATAATTACTTTTTTGAATATTGTATACCATGCAATAGTTATTTTTCTGGATATTGTATACCATGCAATAATTACTTGAAATCTGCGGTCACACCTACCATTACTTAAACATATTGTTGGGAATTAATGCATTTCCTACACTTTATTCTAAAGTTTGTTTTCTTAGTTTTTACGCTGCTTCGGAACTTTGTATGACGTACAAATGTTAGTACTGATCAGATAGTTAGTACCGTTTATAAGATATGCATGAGATATCTTAGGAAATGATATGCATGATATTTGTACACGTTTTGTAAAGCCCATAGGGTTTTCCTTAGTCTATAAAAGGAACCCTAGGTATAGTTAGTAGATATAGTTCTACACAGATCAATAGAGATCATAGTATTTGTAATCTGTAACCTAGGCAGATTCAAGTTATAATATAAAGTTTTGTTGTGTTTCTTATTATTGTTCTTCTTAGCATTATTGATTAGTTTCCGCATAATCAATAGTGTTCAAATCAGTGTTTCATTATTGGTGCTTTAGAATTATCTAAAGGAACAAATCCTTTACAAGCTAAAGGTTAAAGATCCATTCAGTAAGGGATCCAACAAGTGGTATCAGAGCTTGTGTGGAAACTCTGAATAAGAAGAACTCGATTGTAAGATGTCAGAACAAGACACTCCTCCACCCACTATCACAGCAATGAAAATTCCTATCATCAGGAAGGGAGAATATGATATTTGGAGCATGAGAATGCGACAATATATCTATCATACAGACCATAACCTATGCGATGTTATTGTCAATAGAGATCTAGAAGAAGAGCCTGCACCAACCAAAGAAACATATGCTCTTCCTGCTCCTAAGACTGCCAAACAACTGGCTGCTAAAAGGAATCAGGAAAGAGTTAAGAGCATCTTGCTTTTAGCAATACCTGATGAATACATCCTCAAGTTTCGCAATGTTGCAGATGCTAAATCACTCTGGGCTGCAATCAAAGCAAGGTTTGGAGGTAATGAAGAATCCAAGAAGATGCAGAAAAATGTTCTAAAACATCAGTTTGAAAACTTTACTACTGCATCAAATGAAAGTCTGGACAAGGCTTATGATAGGTTCCAAAAACTCATAAGTCAATTGGAGTTCATGATTGCTCCAATATCAAAGGAAGTTATCAACCAGAAGTTCTACTGAGTTCTTCTCTTCATGGGAAGCATTATTGCTTAATCATGAGTAATAGCCAGTAGACATTGATGAGATTGATATTGATGACCTCTACAACAACCTTGGGGTCTATGAAGATGAGATGAAAAAGTCTTTAAGTTTCGCTTCTACTTCTCAGAACTTGGCATTTCTTTCCTCTGAGAACACTAGCAGTACTAATGAAGTTAGTACTGCCAGTGGAGATTTTGGGGTTAGTACTGCTGGAGGAATTAGTCAAGTTTCAACTACCCCATGTGCTCATGATGTAGTGTGCTCTTTCTTTGCACAACCAACAACCAGTCCTCAAGTGAAATATGAGATTTTCAGCAGGATTGATGAAGAATGGACTATGGAGAATTGGATTCTAGGATGTGCAGGGTGGCTATGTTGACTGTCAGAGTGAAGAAATTCATTCAGAAGACAGGAAGGAACTTGGATTTCAAAGAAAAATGACATGTTTCTCTTGATAAGTCAAAAATTGAGTGCTACAACTGTCACAGAAAAGGGCACTTTGCTAGGGATTGCAGATCTGGAAGGAATCAAGAGAGAAGATCTTATGGTGACAATGGCCGGAGTAATGCACCAACAAATGAATCTTCATCATAGGCACTGGTGGCTTAAGATGGTCTAGGAGGCTATGATTGGAGTAATGATTTTGAAGTAAAACCAGTCAACTATGCTTTAATGACAATCTCTTCTTCAAGTTCATCAAGTTCTTCTGACAATGAGGTACAAAAATGTTCTAAACAATGTCTTGAATCTTTTAAAACTCTTCAAAAGAATTATGATAGTGAAAGAGAAAAACATAGTAGAGAAAGACTTGAAATTCAGGGTTATGAGTTAGCCTTAGAGTCACTAGAATCTAGGATACTTGTACATGAAAAGAATGAACTAGCTTGGGGTGAAAAATATAAGTTTCAAAACTATGAGCTTAAATGTAGAGAAATAAAAATTAACAACCTTAACCTGGAATTAGAGAAAATTGTTAAGGAAAGAGATGAGTTAAAATTAAAGATAGAAAAATGGGAAGAATCGTCCAAGAATCCTGATGAATTTCTCAATAGTCAAATGAGTGCTAGAGATAAAACTGGTTTAGGATATGGCACACAGTTGAATGAAATGAATAACAATTCTGAAACTGATAGTGAAATTAGTTTGAGTGTTTTTGATGTCAGATCAAGTGATGAAGTGAACAAACCAGCAAATGATAATTTCTCTAAAGTAGATGGGTTTTGATCGTCGATTTTTGTACTAAATATATAATATATGATAAAATGTAAAATATATATAAGTCTAAAAATCAACAAGATCAATAGAACCGAGAAGTAGTATAGAATGTTCCCGGGTCGTTAATCCCCAACGAGACTGGACTGGAAAATCGATACAGTCAGAAGATTTGAGTTTGAAGGAGAGAATTGATTTGAGAGTATGGAAAGTTAAATTAAACAATAAGAGGATTGGAACTTAGATAATAAGGATGATGTGTCTGAAGTGTAAATAGTTAGTCCTATTAAGATTAACGAGACTCAAACAGTTAAAACTAGAGTTGATAAAATTGGTCAAACTTCTCAGAAACAAGGAATTGGATTTAAGAAAATAAAAGCTTGCTTTGTCTGTAAAAGTACTGACTATTTGATCAAAGATTGTAATTTTCATGACAAACAGAGTTAAAAACCTAAGCTAAAAACTGTGGTCAATACTGGTCTAATGGTGAACAAACCAGTATGGGATAATACTAAAAGGGTTAATCATCAAAAAATTTCAAAATACCCTCATTTAAGAAAATCTTTCGTCCCATCAGGAGTACTAACAAGAACATGTTTGATTACTCCTGTTAAGCAAAATAAGAAAAGAGCAGTTCACCCAGTTAGTACTGCTAGGCCAGTTAGTACTGCTAAGCCAGTTAGTACTGCTAGGCCAGTTAGTATTGCTAGGCCTGTTAGTATTGTTTGATCATTTGCCTCAAAAATAGCACAAACTGGTGGTGCTATAAGACCAATTTACCCAAGAATAGACAATGTAAGACCAAGAGGCTCATATTCACCTATCAAGAGGTCTTACTATACAAAACTAGCTTTTAGACCCAAAGACTTAAAACAAGATGTTAAAACTTTTGGGGTTCAAAATATAACTACTGCTGGGACAAGAGCAGTAGTTAATACTAGTAAGGGTAAGATGGATACTGACCTTAAAAAGTCAAGGTGGGTTTGGAGGCCTAAGAGAAATTACTTGGATCATGTGTCCAAAGACAATGGATCATTCATGCTCAAGATGGTTGAGTATGTTAACCTAACAGGGATTTCTAAGTCTATAATGGCTTGGGTCCCTAAGAGATACTAATTCTCCTACCTTTTGTGCAGGGCAATCCAGAGATCTTGTTATAGGATCATGCAATGGCGGATAGTGGTTGCTCTAGCCATATGATTGGTAACAAAGCTTATCTTTCAGACTATGAAGATTACAATGGAGGCTTTATGGCTTTTAGAAGTGATCCCAAAGGAGATAAAATAACGAGTAAAGGTAAAATCAGAACAACTAATTTAGACTTTAATGATGTTTATTTTGTAGATGAACTTAAGTTTAACCTTTTCTCTGTCTCACAAATGTGTGACAAGAAAAATAGTGTCCTTTTTACTAAGACTGAATGCCTTATCATGTCTCCTAGCTTTAAGCTTCTTGATGAAAGTTAAGTTGTACATAGAGCCTCCTAAAAAGGAATGATGTGCACAGCCTTTTCGGACTTAAAGAACATTGTTCCTTAGAGGTATTACTTATTTATATGCAAATGCAACAACAGATGAGTCTAAATTATGGCGCAGGAGATTAGGTTATGTGAATTTCAAAAATATAAACAAACTTGTTAGGTCACCTAGTTAGAGGCTTACCTTCAAAAGTTTTTGTGAATGACTACACTTGTGTTGCCTGCAAGAAGGGTAAGCAACATAAGGTCTCCTCTAAGGCCAAGTTAGAAAGAATCATCAGAAAGCCCCTAGAATTACTTCATATGGACTTATTTGGACCTGTCTCTGTAGAAAGTATTAACAAGAAAAGGTACTGTTTGGTTGGACCTGATATTCAGTAGATTTAGTTGGGTATTTTCACCTTATCTTTACCATTTGACTTTGATTGGGCTTCGTCTTCACACACTTTTCCATCTCGTGTCCTGTTTTGTCGCTTTTTGCTTTGTTTTTCGTCTTTTTGTGAGATATCCGTTTCCTGCACAATACAAATGCAAACATACAAATACAATGTATTTATGGTATGCTTTTATTCTTTTAAGTTCGTTTTAAATGGAAAATGATATGTGTAATTAAACACATATCAGCTACTAAGGATGAAACATCTGAAATCCTTTGTAATCTTATCATAGGCTTAGAAAAATAATTGAATCATAATGTTAAAATCATTCAATGTGATTATGGGACAGAGTTTAAGAACTCTGCTATGAATGAATTCTATGCTCATAAAGGAATCAAAAGAGAGTTTAGTGTAGCTAGAACTCCACAACAGAATGGTGTTGCAGAAAGGAAAAACAGGACCCTAATTGAGGCAGCTAGAACTATGTTAGCAGACTCACTTTTACCTATCCCATTTTGGGCAGAGGCAGTTAATACTGCTTGCTATGTACTGAATAGGGTATTAGTGACCAAACCTCAAAATAAGACACCTTATGAACTATTAATAGGTAAATCACCTAGTATTAGTTTTATGAGACCTTTTGGGTGCCCCTTGACTATTTTGAACACCTTAGATTCCTTGGGCAAATTTGATGGGAAATCTGATGAAGGTTATTTGCTTGGATACTCTACCTCTAGTAAAGCCTTTAGAGTATACAACAAAAGGACCAAAAGGGTAGAAGAGAATCTGCACATCAATTTTCTTGAAGATCAACCAAATGTGACAGGAACTGGTCCTAATTGGATGTTTGATCTTGATTTTCTCACCAATTCAATGAATTATATTCCTGTTAGTGTAGAAAATCAGGTTAATGTGGATGCAGGTACACAAGATTCTTATGTTGCAGGTTCATCAGGAAAAGAAAAAGGACCTACTCAGGAATACATACTGCTTCCACTACAACCTCATAGGACAAGGATTCCAATAGAAGATGTTCCTCCAGCTGCACATGAAAAACCTTCTGAAAGTTCTCCTAAAGAAAATGATGTACAAGATTCAGAAGATGCTGCTAACAAGGAAAGTGAACAAGACTTGCAAGATGAACTTGAGAAGATGGTTACTCAAGAATTGGCTGCTAAAGCTATGGATGATGTTTCAAGACAAGCCTTTGAAAAAGAAAAGAGGAGGATTGCATCTCAAAAGAAGGCAGCTCAAGCTACAAGTACTAACAAACTTAGTACTGATAGGCAATATGTTAGTACTGATAGGCCATCTGTTAGTACTGATAGGCCATTTGTTAGTACTGATAGGCCATCTGTTAGTACTGATAGGCCATTTGTTAGTACTGATAGGCCATCTGTTAGTACTGATAGGCCATTTGTTAGTACTGATAGGTCATCTGTTAGTACTGCTAACACACCATATGTTAGTGCTGCTAGAACTTCCACAGGTGCAAATGCTGGTGAATCATCATTTGTTTATCTTGGAGGAAAAATACCTATTGATGCATCTACTCTTCCTAATGCTGATTTACCCATTGATCCAAATATGCCTGACTTGGAAGATGCTTCTGATACTCTTCCAAATGATGGAATATTCAATGGAGCTTATGATGATGAAGATGTGGGTGCAGTGGCTGATTTCAACAACATGGATAACACCATTGCTGTCAGTCCTATTCCCACACTCAGAATTCATAAGGATCATCCAAAAGGACAAATTCTAGGAGATCCTACATCAGCAGTTCAAACAAGAGGGAAGATTCAAAAGGCTTCTTCAGCACAACAAGCCTTGGTAAGTTACATTCACAAACAGAACAGAACAAATCACAAGGATCATCAGAACTGTTTGTTTGCATGTTTTCTCTCTCAAGAAGAACCCAAGACTATATCACAAGCCTTACAAGATGAAAGCTGGGTTGAAGCAATGCAAGAGGAATTGCTTCAGTTCAAACTACAGAAGGTTTGGGTACTTGTTGATTTGCCATATGGGAAAAAGGTAATTGGCACAAAGTGGGTCTTCAGGAATAAGAGGGATGAGAGAAGTATTGTTGTGAAAAACAAAGCACGGCTTGTAGCACAAGGGTTTAGACAGGAGGAAGGTATAGATTATGATGAGGTTTTTGCACCTGTTGCCAGAATTGAGGCAATTAGGTTATTTTTAGCCTTTGCATCATACATGGGATTTACTGTCTACCAAATGGATGTTAAAAGTGCATTTCTCTATGGCACTATTGAAGAAGAGGTGTATGTTCATCAACCTCCAGGCTTTGTTGATCCTGCTCATCCAAACAAAGTCTATAAGGTGATCAAAGCTCTTTATGGTCTACATCAAGCTCCTAGAGCTTGGTATGAGACACTTTCTTCTTTTCTGATGGAAAATGGTTTCAGAAGAGGTACCATAGACAAAACATTGTTTATCAAGAAGAAAAAGAGTGACATTATGTTAGTCCAAGTGTATGTGGATGACATTATTTTTGGTTCTACAAAGAAGTCTATGTGTACAGAGTTTGAAGAATGTATGCACAAAAGATTCCAGATGAGTTCCATGGGTGAACTCACATTCTTCTTGGGACTTCAAGTGAAGCAACAACCTGATAGAATCTTTATTAGTCAGGATAAGTATGTAGCTAACATCTTAAAGAAGTTTGATTTTTTGTCCACCAGAACAGCTACTACTCCTATTAAGTCTAATAAACCACTGGTCAAGGATGAAGATGGTGTAGATGTATATGTCCATGTCTACAGGTCTATGATTGGCTCTCTAATGTATTTGACTGCATCAAGGCCAGACATCATATTTACTGTTTGTGCCTGTGCTAGATTTCAAGTCACTCCAAAAGCCTCACACTTAAATGCAGTAAAAAGGATTTTTAGGTACCTCAAATATCAACCCAAATTAGGTTTATAGTATCTTAGGGATTCACCTTTTGAACTTGAAGCTTATTCAGATAGTGATTATGAAGGAGCCAGCCTTGACAGAAAATCAACAACAGGTAGATGTCAATTTCTTGGAAGAAGATTGATATCTTGGCAATGCAAGAAGCAGACTATTGTGGCAAATTCTACTATTGAGGCAGAATATGTTGCAACTGCTAACTATTGTGGGCAAGTATTATAGATACAGAATCAGATGATGGATTATGGTTTCAATTTATAAACACCAAAATCCATATTGATAATGAAAGCACTATAAGTGTTATCAAGAATCCTGTTGCTCATTCAAGGACCAAGCATATTGAGATTCGTTTCCATTTTATAAGAGATTGTTTTGAGAAGAGACTGATAGAGGTTATCAAGATTCACACAGATTCTAATGTTGCAGACCTTCTCACCAAAGGATTTGATGTCACAAGATTTAACTTTTTGGTGGTTAGCATTGGATTATTAAATTTGTAGCTACAATTGAGGGTGGGCAAGATGATTTGGTGTACAGTTTGTATAGAATGTTATGTGAGCAGACAGATTCTGCCAATGGTGATGTTTTCATTCAGTTCTTTAGGTTCTAGAGAGTCATTAGAGAGAGATATGGATGGTACTGAAGAATTTTTGTTGACAAACTTGTTCGATTTTTGGTTAACAAAAGTTTGTACCGACATGCTTAAAGTTAGTACCGACAGGCAAAGTTTGTACCGCTATAAAGCCGTTAGCGAAAATACCGGTAGGGGTCTAAAGTGTAATTTTTGGCGGTTTCTTCGCCATTGGGGATGCTACTACTATAAATACCTATCTTAATTACACGATTGATCCTTCTTCCCTCTCTTAATCGCTTTCAATTAACAAACCCTAATCATTCATCACCGACGATTACCAAAATCAAATATACGATGGCTACTTTGGAATTCTGTCCTAAGCAAAATATGGTGGCCTATTTGGAAAAGACGGATGGGAATACAGAGTTTCATCAGATTATGGACTTTGTCACACGCAGTTTAATTTATTATACACTCACTGTAAGACCCATAGTCTCAACTTCGTTAGTTGAACGGTTTTGGACGACTGCTAAGTCTAGAACAGTCAACAACATTAGTTATATAGATGCCACAGTTGCTGGCAAGCCTGTGACTATCTCAAAGGCATCAATAAGAAGTGATCTTCTTTTTGATGATGCTGATGGGATAGATTCCTTGACTAACCAGGCTATATTTGATAATATTCAGCTAATAGGGTATGAGGGAGACCTGGATACATTAACTTTTAACAAAGCCCTCTTTTCTCCCCAATGGAAATTCCTTTTTCATACCATGAATCATTGTATTAGTTCTAAAAGCACCTTTTGGGATCAAATTCCCAATAATATTGCCACAGCTGTAATTTGTTTAGCCACTAATCAGAAATATAATTTTTCGAAATTAATTTTTGGTGGCATGATACGACACTTGGATGCAACTAAGAAGTTTGTAATGTATCTAAAATTTTTACAAATCTTTTTGAGCAATCAGTTAAATGGATGACCGATTCCCCCTTGAGCACATTCATTCCGCAACCTAACTAAAAAGGTCTTGACATTTATGGTTAAAAAGGGTAAGAATTTTTCAGGAAAGGTTACACCTTTATTTGATTCTATGTTGATTCAACAAACAAAGGATGAAGGTGATGCTTCAGAGAGACCATCTGACTCCCCACCCATACCCTCTCCTCCTCACCCAAGTGAAGACCAACCTCAGATACAGCCTGACCCATCTCCCAGACCTTCACCTACTACTCATATTCTTGATTCTATTCCAGAGGGTTCTGGTGGGAATCATGGAGGTCAGTCATCCAATGATGCATCCCTATCAGGGAATGAGGATGGTCTGACACTCCAAAGTGTATATGACATTTGTGTGTCTTTATGCAAACAGGTCACAGCTCAGGCTAAAGAAATTAAATCTTTAAAGGCTCAGGTCAAGAAGCTAAAGAAAGGAGTCAAACTACTTATCACACATCATAAAGCTTGGATGAAAACAAGATTGGCAAAGAAGACTTCTCTAAAGAAAAAGGGGGTACACAAGGAGTATGTATCCAAAAAAGGGAGGAAATCTATCAAAACTTTCAAGGGTAAACCATATCTGCATAAAGATCCAGCCTTTGATGATCTTGATGATTTTGTGGATGTAGATGATACATTAGACTATATGGAGACTGGGGATGATCAAAATAAGGGGAGGACAAGCTCTGTAGTGTTAGAAGAGAAGGAAAGTGAAAATAAGGAAGTAAGTATTGAAGGTCCTATTAGTACTGACAAGCAAAATAAAGGTACCGACAAGAAAAATGATGGTACTGATAAGCAAGATGGAGGTACCGACAGTACAAAAGTTAGTACCGATAGGCAAGGTAAAGGTACTGCTGATCAAGATGAAGGGAAAAGTGTTACTCAAACACCTACTTCAACACCTACTCCAACAACACCTACTCCAATAGTATTTGGTGATGATGAGACCATTGCACGGGTCCTTATTATAACAAGTCAGAACAAGGAGAAGCTTAAGGAAAAGGAAAAAGGAGTAGAGATTAGGAATGTTGAGGAGAATGAGAGACCAAGGCCTACTTCAACAAAATAAATATTGACTTTGAGACCTCTTCTCAAGATTGATCCAAAAGATAAAGGCAAAAAGAGGATTGAAGAGGAAGATGAATCTGATACTGAATCAGAAAGGCCAGTTACTAAAGCGCTGAAAAAGAAATTTAACAAACAGCTTTGCTAAGGTGGGAATGAAGGAGTTGTCCAGAAAAGTTTCAAAGAGGAGTGGGAAGCTGAAGAGGTGAGAAGAAAAGGTTGGGTGAGGAAGAAGCTACAAAGGATGGCCCTCTCTAATGAATAAGATGTTCATTCAACAAGACTTAATGCGGATCAAAGTATGCTTTTGCTGCAAACAACTTAAGAGCGTAGAGAGAGAGAGAGAATTGCAATCACTACTAAAAGCGGAAGAAAACAAATTTCTTCATGACATCCATTTGTTGCCCAAAAGAAGATTCTCTCCATTAGCTCAACAAAAATCCTGAAAGCTACAAAATAAACGCTCCTTTAAGAAATCATCTATAAAAACCAAATGATGACTATTTTGAAGCATTTAGAGGCAAGAAGCAATTCTGATCTGAAGACTAAGAGTTATGAACTTAAATATAAGTATTTTGTATGCGAAAAGATAAAAAGTACTGATGATAGATTCAATAATCGTAAGCCACATTAACACATTCTTAAATAATTCATAGACAGGATATAAAAAGCTTGAATCATACATGAATTTTGACAATGGCAATATTTCCCAAACTTTCTAAACTATTTATTAAACCTGAAAAGTATTACGAATCTTGAGCTTAAAAACAACAACTGAGATACACTAAAATAATTAAAAGAAGACTTTGGAAATTTAAAATTAAAAGCTAAAAAATAAAACAAAAAAATGAGTGTTTTGCAATTCGGCTGTGTCCTCCTCTTCTTTATAGCAGCTCAAAACCATTCTGCTACATGAGGTTGTGAGTTAACTTGTGAGAGGTACATTGCCTTTCCCAAGCAATCCTTAACCCTTTTGTTTTGCCTAGTATCAATCTCGACCATTTGAAAGGTTGGCTTCTGATTGTGTGAAATACCTAGGAAAGTGTTATAGGGGCAAAGGTTTGTGGGGAAGGTATGGTGAGCTGGAAGTACTTGGGATAGTGGGGTTTGGCCTTAGTAAACCATAGGGAGAGGGGTTTTTAGGTTTTGGCGGGAAATTGGTTATGTACAGTAATGGTTTACAGGAATTAAAAATATATGTTTTTGAAAGAGGCCATTTCAGTCCCTCACTCTATTTCTTTCTCTTTTCATTTCTTTTTAGCCGAAATTTAGTTATTAAACCAAGTTTCAAAAGTGGCAGCTTAAGTCCCTCCGTTTTGTATAAGAAAAGAAATAAAAAGAGTTTGGAAAATTGCAGAATTGGTCCCTGCTGTTTTATAAAGAGTATAAGTTTATGGTTTTGGCAGTTTTAGTACCTTTCTTTTATTTTTCCATTTTTCTTTATAAAACACTTTTAAAAATGACAATTTAGCCCCTAAAGTTTTATAAAAAAGATTAATGGGCCTTATTTGGGCTTGGGTTTTGTGTTTGGGCTATTGGGTTGTTATTGGGCCCATTGGGTTTGTGTTTAGGCCCAATAAGGTATAGGCTTATGTTATTGGGCTTTTTAAGGCCCAATAAGGTACAGGGTTGGTTATTGGGCTTTTTCAAGCCCAATAAGGTTATG
>BQNB010081113.1:0-29723 GCA_026074375.1 Tanacetum coccineum
CTACACACAATAACACATCACATATATTCCCATGGTTTAAGGAAAACCCATGTTTTGAAACCCTAATTTCCTAAAAACAATCAAGACAATCAAAACAAAAACACCAAAGCAAACATAACACTTAATGCTAAAACGATCCTACACAAGATTCACTAAAATGACAAACGGCTACAGATTCGGATTGACAAGTGATCACAAAGTTGATTTGGTATCCCTTATTTGAGATTAAAGTGGGTTTCATGAAGGCGTCTACTTATTTCATCATCGAGACCTCCTTATACTTTCTACTCCTTTTCTTCAAACCCAATCTATCGATTGATGACTTGCTTGAGCACAGAAGGAATATGATTAAAACTTGGATTATCTAGTTATACCTGATGTAAGGAGTTACATTGTAGTACTTACGGGTTATAGCTATCACCTGAAGGAGTTACGTTGTAGTGCTCAGTGTCACACACAGATGTAGTTGTGTATTGTTTCAAGAGGTGTTGTACTTCTTATACTTTTGATGTTGGGTATAGGGTACTTAGAGATTTAATCTTGCACCGTTGTTTAATCAACAACAGTGCAAGTTTAAATAACAAATTTGAGGGATTTTACTTTAGTTTCAAGTTTGGTACATCGGGTTTACTTCACCAAGTGGTGACAACAATAGCCAATAGAATACGAGGTTGGTAAGTTAGCCAAAGAGTTTAAAGGTAGAGATGTAATCAGCAATGCTCACATGATATTATTATGCTACAGAACTACAACAATACTTCACAGTCTAAGAAAATTTTTCAAAGTTCTTCAACGACATTCATAACTTTTCAAGATTTCTACTTAAGATAAGAACTTCTCGAGTATATGAGAGTACACGTCAATGATGCTTCCGGGAGTTCAAAACCATCATGGGGAAAACGTGTACTTTGAAGAGATTAGGTCAACTTCTAGGAGGAAGTACTGTATATACTTTACTTAGTATGGTTTGTGAAGTATTCTACAAGCATGAGAAAAATTGTTGCTGATTTCTTGCATGTTCCCCTGAACAGATATTCATCAAGATGTAATGACATGAAAAAAATATAGAAGAAGTTCTATTTGGTGTGGTTGGCTTCTTCTTCTACTTCTCTACTTCTTATCTACTGTTCTACTTCTGCTTCTTCCTCTACGAAGCTACATCACAGTTTTAAAATCTGCTTAAGATACATATGTTGGTTTGAGAGGAAGCTGATTCAGAAACTTCATCAAAAAGGAATCTATGAAGAAAGTTTTTCAAAACATACTGCATGATTTGGGGGAAGTTAATCCATCTCATGCACACAACAATGGTTCCTATACAAGTAAAGACACTAAAGATCCAAGTTGGAGTACAAGTTTCAAGACTAGAAGAACTCAGAAGACATCTTCAGCATTGAAAGCGCTTTGGAAGACTTTATTTTTGTTGTATTTGTACTTGTTAGGAACATTATAAGTAATTCCATATGTCCACATACTGGGGGAAGATTGTTAGCCTTAAAATATGTCGACTAATACAGAATCACATTAGTTCATAAAGGCTTGACACGTAGGGACTAGAAATGACAAGTTGTATAAGCTAGTTGTGTCAAGACCTATAAATACCCATCCTATACTTCTATAGGAGGGTGAGGATAATCACTTATACATTTCATAAGTGTGTGTTTCTCCTCCCTCAGAAACATACACTCTTCCCTTTCTCTCTCTACAATCTAATAATATGGCTTTCTTTCTCTTTAATCTTCCCTAAAATCTGGATCGTGTTTTGTTAGTGAATATTACATGATAACAGAGCCTAACAAATTTAGATACCTCCAGGGGAACGGATAAGTAAACATTTCACCTTAGAGTTAACTCATAAGAAAATAACTAGGTTAGCACATTTTCTTCCCTTGATTAGTAAAACCAATTTTATTCCTGTCACTTGTTCTAGCAATTTAATCATCAAGACAACTTTTAAAACGTGACAACCTTTTAACTCAGACTTTAGACCGCCCATTAGCTCTTGGGAGCGACCTCGGATTTACCAATCCTACATTACACATGACCGGGTTCTCTACCCGTTAGTGCATTGTAGACCATAGGTAGTCGAATTTTATAAATTTAAAACTTGGTAAAATAATTTAAACATAAATCACGAATCATCAACCCTTAGTTTCGTATACTAAACATAACATCAACAACCTATGTATATAAATAATCAATTTTCTCCTCCGTATAAGTAGGATATTGGATATCATAACACAATGAGAGGATTTGGGTTGAGCCAATTTTTAGAGAGAGAAATACTAGAGAGAAACTTTCTAGTGAGAGAAAATGAAATGCTTGTATTGAGAAATAACTAACCACCTCTTCCATGGCATGGAAGAGGCTTATATAGTGATTACAAAATCGACCTTTTGGCCTTGGTATGGGCTTACACGTGTGGGTTTAATACCCAGCCCAATACCGTTTGTCATACGATTAACTATTAACTACGATCTACGTTAAACTGTAAAATACACGAGGTGACCGAGTCTTTTTCTTATATCTAACAATATCCCCCTAAAGGAGGTCACTCTAAAAAATAATAATCTTAAGCTCACCAATCTTATGATTGTTCTTGTGTTCCAGCTCGTAGTCTTTGATTCTTTATTTGATATCTTGTACTTTGATGAAGTGATCTTTGATCTTTAATATTGAGCTTGTTCCTTAACTCAACTTGCGTGTGATTTTGAGCTTCTTTGAGATCATTAACCAAATGCAATCTCTAATCATCATCTTGTAGACTTTCACCATCTTGTGCTTGTGACTTCTGGACCGACATGCTCTTACCTTTCTTGATCTTGAAAGCTGGAATATTCTTTGTTCTTGAAGTTCTTTAACTTTAACACTTGGTCACTTCAAGAAGGACATGTAGTATCAGAGTAGCAGAAGCTTTAAAACATTTACTTAAGCTTTCTTGATGTCTTAAGATGCGTTAGTAGAGTATGAGCATGCGGTTATGAATCTGACTTGTCTCCTGCTACCAGCTGCTATCATTGGGAATACCTGCAGGTTTACGTTAGTGATAAACGAAAGAGTCTTTGTTCACTTTTGTCGAATATGTTTGTAATAACCACGGTTCCTCGTTTATTAGTATAAATACTGTATGTGATCAGGTAGAATTCCAAAGAATCTCCTTGATAGGATTTCGTAGCTGCACTAGCCGTTCTTAATATCGGAGCGCCTCAAAGCAGACAACATAGTATGAGTGAATCAGTTAGACAAAGTCTCACCGATTGAAGAGAAAACTGATTTGAAAATCATTCGACGTGTTACTTGAGAAAGTGTTTTTGTAACAAATCGATAGTTTTAAGCTTTTATCAGAATTCATCAACCGTCAATTAATAAAATGGACCGAATCGATGTCCAATGTTACAAGTTTGATCTATTAAGGATCTCACAAGTCACCTACCAAGAGCTTGTTTGATGTTGGCTAAAGCAGAATTTCCATCTTTACTGTGAATACTGAAGTATCACTCGGATGTTCTAGCAATACCACAAGGATAATGCGTAAGACTCTTATGAAAATCCTTGTTTTCACAATGTGTGAACGACAAGTAAATTGGAATAGTATCCTAATGAGATTTATGGATGATCTCTTAGCTCTAGACTTTATTGTGCACTTTGGTTTTAGTGATTAGAGGCTAGAGCGGACTGCCACCTTTTTAATATCAACTAACTCGGAGTGAGAAAGTCAATAGTTAACATGTTTAGTCTCTGTGATAAATGAAACAAATTTTTTTTGAGAGATTTTAAGTGGCTAGGGAGGGTTGTGCATTATATCACTGGGTCTATGATGACTTTCTTTAATGTCAGCAATCATCATTGTGATTCTGACAACAAATGTATTGACCCGGTTTTTGCCTAAGTATATAGAGGGATTCTTTCTTTTCACCCTTTATCCTTACAATTCTTTTTCATTCCTCAACCCCTTTAGTACTTACCGAGACTTCATGACTAGTACCTTGTTGGGCTTGTTCCAGTACTAGCTCCATCTTAGTCGGCATTATTCCCTTATTTTCACTTTTACTCCTTTTTTGTATCATACCTAAGGACTTCAACACTAACTAGTGGATTGTCCCTGGGTAGATCCTTCTGGTTCTGGCTGGATCATGGGAACTATTACCTAACCTTACCAACCTTATAACTCTGATAAAAATACATGCATGGTCGGTCTTTTGGTATAGTTCTCCTTGCCATAAAACCAATTGAAAACTCAATCAAGGTACTTGTGATATAAATAACATTTTTATAAGTTTTCATATTTTAATCACATTTTTACCCCTTATCAAAAATTTCAAACCCTTTGATGTTTTAGATATCAATTGATTCAAATATGTTAGAAAAACTGGGAGAAAAATGTGTTGATTATTCACAAGCCGATTATAGAACATATTAATGGTCCCCCTCAATCTATAAGGTATGTGTGAGAGTTAAGTATAATAATTTTGAAAGATTTTAAGTTTAACAAAAAACTTATGAAAAATTTATACATTAACACTTAACACCTAAAGATACACTACATAATAATAATTAATGTACAAGATATATTATAGAAAATAAGATGATATTGACCTGAGTGTTGGAATGATGAAATCATTCAGTTCTTTGGATGAGTTTGTAGTCAACATCTCTTAACCTTCCACTAACAAAGCTTTTTAGATTCCTGAAGATTCTCCTAATCTTGAACCTTCTCTTAATCACCTCTATAAACTCTTTACTCCTCATTTTATATCATACCTCAAACACAAATTCTATCTCCATGGCCAGATTGAACTGAATACACTGTTGGGAATATGCATTCCTGACTTATAGCCCGTTAGTTATATTATTAGTACTGCTTAATTTGTAATTTGTAACAACATGACAACATGTTTAGTACTGATCACTAATAGTTATTACCGTTAGTATAAATAGTAGAGTTATTACCGATATAAGAATTGCATGAGATATCTTAGAAGGAAAGCAATGATCTTTGTACGCATTTTGTAAAAGCCCATTGGTTTCCTTAGTCTATAAAAGAACCCTAGGCATAGTTAGTAATATATTCGAACCACATACACAGATCAATAGAGAGTCGATTTAGCAATAGCATAGTCTTTGTATCTATAACCTAGGCAGTATCAATTATAATCTAAAGTTCTTTTTTGTGATCTTTACTATGTCTTCTAGCATTATTGATTATTTTTCTGCATCAACATTCAATATGTTTAGTCATTGTTTTTCACCATTGTTGTATTAGAATTTATCTAGAGTAACAAATCCTTTACAACAAAGGTTAAAGATCCATTACACTAAGGATACAACAAGTGGTATCATAGCTTGTGTGGAAACTCTGAATAAGAAGAACTCAATTGTAAGATGGCAGAACATGACACTCCTCCACCCACTATCACAACAATGAAAATCCCTATCATCAGGAAGGGAGAATATGATATTTGGAGCATGAGAATACGACAATATATATGTCACATAAACCATAACCTATGATTTTATTTGTTATATGGAGATCTAGAAGAAGACCTGCACCAACCAAAGAAAACATTCTCTCTTCCTAGCCCAAAACTGCCAAAAATAACTGCTTGCTAAAAGGAAAGCAGGAAAAGTTAAGAGCATCTTGCTTTTAGCAATACCTGATGAATACCTCCTCAAGTTTCACAATGTTGCAGATGCTAAATCACTCTAGGCTGCAATCAAAGCAAGGTTTGGAGGTAATGAAGAATCCCAAGAAGATGGCAGACAAAATTTCTAAAACATCAGTTTTTAAAACTTTACTACTACATCAATTAAAGCTAGACATCTTATGATATTCCAAAACTCATAAGTCAATTGAGGTTCATGGGGCTCCAATAATCAAAGGAAAATCAACCAAAGTCCTAAAAAGTCTCCTCCTCATGAATCAAATTGCTCTAATCATAGAAAAACCAAACATTGAAGAAATTGGATATTGAATGACCTTACAACAATCTTAGATCTATGAAATAAAGAAAAAGTCTTCAAGTTCCACTTCTACTTCTCATAACTTGGCATTTCTTTCCTCTAAGAACACTAGCAGTGCTAATGAAGTAAGTACTGCCAGTGGAGATTTTGAGGTTAGTACCGCTGGAGGAATTAGTCAAGTTTCAACTACCCTATGTGCTCATGATGTAACGTTCTCTTTCTTTACACAACCAACAACCAGTCATCAACTTGAAAATAAGGATTTTCAGCAGATTGATGAAGATGACTTGGAAGAATTAGATCTTAGATGGCAGGTGGCTATGTTGACTGATCAGAGGGAAAAAATTCATTCAGAAGACAGGAAGGAACTTGGATTTCAAAGAAAAACGACCTGTTTCTCTTGATAAGTCAAAAATTAATGCTACAACTTCACCGAAAAGGAAGAAAAGGGCGACTTTGAATAGGAATGAAGATGGAAAATCAAGGAGAAATCATATGGAACAAGCAGATCATGCCACCAACAAATGAATCTCATGCACAAGCACTGTGCTCAAATGGTCTAGAGGATATGACTAGAGTAATGATTTTGATATAACCAGTCGAACTATGCTTAATGGTAATCTCTTCCTTCAAGCTCATCAAGTTCCTTCTACAATGAGTACAAAAATGTTCTAAACAATGTCCTAAATCTTTAAAGACTATTCAAAAATTACATAGCAAAAAGAGAAATAACATAGCAGAGCAGACTAGAAATTCAGGGTATAAGTTAGCCTTAAGTCACTAGAATCTAGGAATCTAGTACCTGAAAAGAATGAATTGCTTTTTGGGGTATGAAAAATATGATTCAAAACTATGACTTAAAGCAAAGAAATTAAAATAACAACCTTAACGTGGAATGTAGATAAATTGTAAGGAAAGAATAGTAAAATTAAAGATAGAAAAATGGAAGAATCATACCAAGAATCATAAATGAATTACTCAACATTCAAAGAGAGCAAAGAGATCAAACAGTTTAGATATGGCACACATTGAAATAAAAGAGGTAACAATTCTAAACTGATAGTGAATGTAGTTTTATGTTTTTTGAAGTCAATCAAGTGATAAGATAACACACCAGCAAATGATAGGTTTCTCTAAAGCAGATGGTCATGCTTTCCACCTGCCTATAACAGAACTTCCTAACCCCATTAGCTGACAATCATTTGCCATGTTAGATGAATATGCAATAGGAAGAAAATAACTGAGTCCAAAACAACTGATCTAATACTGAAACAAGTGAGACTGAAGGGAAAAAAAATGAATCAAAATACTCAAAAACCAAGACCATCTATGAATCCGTTAACATAGAAAAGTTATCATTGAGATTAGGAACTAATGATGAGGATGATTTTCTAATGCAAACAGTTATTCTCTTTTAAGACTATGAACTCAAACAATTAAAACAAAGTTTAAATATGGACAAAAACTGTCGCAAAAACAAGAATAAGATTTAAGAAAATAAAAGCCTCTTTTGTCTATAAAAGTACTGACCATTTGATCAAAGATTGTAATTTTCATGACAAACAGAGTCAAGAACCTAAGCTGAAAACTGTGGTCAATACTGGTCCAAGGGAGAACCTAAGCTGAAAACTATGGTCAATACTGGTCCAAGGGTGGACAAACCAGTATGGGATAATTCTAAAAGGGTTAATCATATTTTTTTTCAAAATACCCTCATTTAAGAAAGACTTTTGTCCCATCAGGAGTACTAACAAGAACAGGTTGATTACTTCCTGTTAAAGCCTAATGAGAAAATAGTAGTATCACACAGTTAGTACTCTGCAACCAGTTAGTACTTCTAGGCCAGTTCCTACTTGTTAGTATTGTAACACATTTGCCCCAAAATAGCACAAACAGTGGTGCTATTAGACCAATTACCCCAAGAAAGGACAATGTAAGACCCATAGAGCTCATACTCACCTATCAAGAGGTCTTACTACACAAAACCATCTTTTAGACCCAAAGACTTAAAACAAGATGTTAAAACTTTTGGGGTTCAAAATATGACTACTGCTAGGACAAGAGTAGTAGTTAATACTAGTAAGGGTAAGATGGATACTGACCATAAAAAGTCAAGGTGGGTTGGAGGCCTAAGAAAAATTATTTGGATCATGTGTCCAAAGACATGGATCATTCATGCTCATAAGTTATTATGTTGACCCAAAATGGATTTTCTAAGTCTGTAATGGCTTGATCCCTAAGAAGATACTAATTCCTTACTTTGTTTGTGCTCATCAGGGCAATCTAGAGATCTTGTTATAATAGGATCATACAGTGGTAGATAGTGTTGCTCTAACTAAAGAGCCATACTGACTGGCAATAAAGCTTATCTTTCAGACTATGAAGATTACAATGGAGCTTTGTGCTTTTTGAATGATCCCTAAAAGGTAAAATAACTAAGGTAAAAAATAGATACATGCTAATTTTAGAATTTGATGTGTTTGATTTTGTAGATGAACTAAAGTTTTAATCTTTTCTCTGTCTCCAAATGGTGTACTAAAAAATATGTCCTTTTTACTAATACGTGTATGAATGCCTTATCTTTCTCCTATTTTCTTAAAGCTTCTAATGAAAGTCAGATTTCTTAACCCTAAAAGGATGATGTGTACACTTGGAATTAAAGAACATTGTTCCCTCTGGAGTTATAACTTGTTTATATACAAAATGCAAAGTCAAAGAGGCTAATGTATGGCACAGAGATTACTTCATGTGAATTTCAAAAAAAAAAACAAACTTGTTTAAAAGGTCACCTAGTTAAGGATTACCTTTAAAATGTTTTTGTGAATTACCACACTTGTGTTTCCTGCAAAAACATAAGCAACATAAAGGCACCTGTAAGGGCCCAGTTAAAAGATCTTCAGAAAGCCCCTAAATTACTTCGTATAAGACTTATTTTAGGACATTCTTTGTAGAAAAGTATTAACACAAGAAAAGTATTGTTTGGGTTGTAATGAATTATTTCAAAACAGATTAGTTGGGTATTTTTCTTAGGCTACCCAAGGATGAAACATCTAAGAATCCCTTTGTAAATTTATTTATCATATGCCTAAAAAAACCAATTATATCATAATTTAAATATTAATGTGAAAATGGATAGAGTTTAAGAACATGGCTATAAATGAATCTGTGCTAAGAAGGAAAAAAAAGGGAGTTAGTTTGCTAAGAACATCATAGCAAATGTGTTACAGAAATAAAACAGAGACCCTAATTGAGCCGGTAGAACTATGTTAGTCAGACTCACTTTTACCTACCCATTTTAGAGGTAGAGCGGTAAATAGCTGCCAGCCTATGTACTGAATAGGGTATTATTGACCAAAACCTCAAAAAAGACACCTTAGAACTATAAAAGGCTAATCACCTATATTATTTTATGAGACCATTTGGGTGCCCCTTGACCATTTCAAACAAAAACCTTAGATACCTTGGGCAAATTTGATAGAAACTGATGAAGTTATTTGCTGATACCCCCTACAACTAGTAAAGCCTTTAGAGTATATCACAAAAGGACCAAAAAGAGGTATAAGAGAATCTGCCCTTGATTTTCTTGAAGATCAACCAAATTTGCAAAAACTGTCCTAAATTGGATGTTTGAAATCGTTGATTTTCTAACTAGATTAAATGAACTAATATTCCTGTTAGTATAGAAAATCAGGTTAATGTGGATGCAGGTACACAAGATATCATAGTTGCAAGTTCATCAAAAAAAAAAAAAATAAAGAACCTACTCAGGAATACATACTGCTCTACAATACCGCTTAATAGGTAAGATTCCATAAAAGATGTTGCTCTAGCTGGCACATGAAAAACCATCGAAAGCTCTCCTAAAGACAATAATGACATGAATCAAAAGATTTGCTGACAAGGAAGACAACATCATATGAACAGAAGAGAACAAGTCTGCATGATGAACTTGAGAAATGATGCCTCAAGAAGTGATTGTTTAAAAGCTCTGATGACAACAAGATAAACATTTGAAGAAGAAGAGGAATCTTGCATCTCAAAAAGGGGATCTGCTTACCAGTTTTTAACAAACTTAGTACTGGTAGTCATCTGTTATAACTGCTACCAAGCCAATGTTTATGACTGCTATAACTCCACATTGCAAATGCTGTTGAATCATCATTTGTCTATCTTGGAGGAAAAATACCTATTCTGCATCTATTCTCTCTAATGCGCAATTACACGAGAGAGAGGAGAGGCGAAGACGACGGAGTGCGCGAGTGATTTAAATATATTCGGACAGCATTTCTATTGTATGCGCGAGTTCAATGTGAGTCGAGCGTATATGAGATACTTTGGAGGAGCTGTGGCTATTTCAACAATATGGATGCACTATTATTGTCAGTCCTATCCGACCTCAAATTCATAAGGCTCATGCCAAAGATACACAAATCTAGGAGAAAATTACCACACACGTTCAAACAAGAAGAAGATCCAAAGGATTCTTTAGCACAACAAGCATCGTGAGTTAACATCTCCAAACAAAATTAACAAAATACAAAATCATCAGAACTTTTTAGCATGCATCTTCCCAAGAAGACCCCAAGAAAGTAATATCACAAGCCTTACAGATAAAAGATGGGTTGACATAATCAGAGGAATTGCTGCAGTTCAAAATTACAGAGTGGTTTGGAATACTTGTTGATTTGCGCAGCGAGGTGTAGGGAGGGAGAGATGCAATTGGCACAAAGTGGACTTCAAGAATAAAAGGATTAGAGAATATTGATGTAAAACAATCCAGCTTGTAACACATTTTAGACATGAGGAAGGAATAGATAATATGAAGGTTTTTGCAACCTGGTCCAGGATAGAGGCAATCAGTATTTTTCGCCTTTGCGCGAGCATACATGTGCATTTACTGTCTACCAAATGTATGTTAAAATGAATTCTCTATGAAGCGCAACAGCGCGTGCGTGTGCTGAGGAGTGAGATGAGCGCATCAACCTCTAGCGTATTGCTACACCCGCTCATCCAAACAAAGACTATAAGTGACCAATGCTAGTGAGTCCATCATGCCCCTATCCTTGATTAACACTTTCTTCTGTTCCTTTGTATTGTTTTTTAGGGGAAGGAGAGCCGATAACATAACATTGAGATACTAAAGATATAAGAATGACATTATTTAGTCTAATGTATGAGAGAGTAGCGAGAGGATTTTTGCTCTACAAAGGAAGGTAGGGGATCTAGTTTTGAAGTCTGTATCAAATAAAGAGCCCAAAGGAACGCATGGGTTCTTGTCGGTCGTGTTAATATTCAATGATTATTAAATATATATATATTTTTTTTTTTATTTATATTTTTTTTTATTTTTTTTATTTTTTTTATTATTAACAATATCGAGTGATTAGACCTGACTAGTATGAGAGCTAATACCTATCTCTCTCTATATTTATTTTTGTCCATCAAAATACATACTACTCCTAGAGAGCTAATTAGCCACTAGAGCGAGAGATAAAGAGATGTGAGCAGTGTGGATGTACCATGTATACAAGAGCGAGCGAGTGACTTTCACCACACACACACACGGTACAGAACCAGGACCGATCACATGCTGTTTGAGCTTGTGCTATATCTCAACGACGAGCGAGAGCACAAACAGCTTCACACTATCTAATCATTTTAAGCTCATTTTTAATACTCAAAACAATTAACAAAATTAGGTTTTATGTATTCCTAGATTCACCTTGAACTAAATCTTTCTCAACTGAGTGCGCGAGACTGCGGACACACCTTGCCGCGCGAAATTCCAAACACACACACACAGTTTGCTTCTATTCTTAGTAGAAGGATTGATTGTCTGGCGCGCGAGTGCAAAAAACAGACTATTGCAGCAAATTCTACTACTGATGGCATAAATGTTTTCAGCTCTAACTGTTTGGCAATACTAATACGGAATCAAGACGAGATGTGTTTGTGCAATGGAACACCATAATACATTTTGGTTTATGATGCTCTAGATGGGTGTTACAAAAATCCTGGTTGCTCTTTCGAACCACACACAAATTCAATTTCATTTTATCAAGATTGCTATAAAAAGATTGATAGAAGGTTATCAAGATTCTCACAACTTAATGTTCAGACTTCCGATTTGAGTGAGGTTTGGGAGGTGTCGGGACTTTGGTTAGGTTTTGGGTGTCGATTGGTTTTGTTAGGGAGGTTAATTATTTTGCGTAATTTTTGGAGATGAGACAGTGTGTTGATATGTGCGCAGATTTTTGAGAGTGGCTATGTAGAGATTTGATGTGTGCGATTGTCGAGTGGATGTCTATTATATCTATGTTTGTGGGTGTAGATGTAGGAGTGGATATTGAGTCGAGTGCGCGGTATATGGGGTAGAGATTAATAATTTAGTAAGAGTCTATGTTATGTGTTTATCGATGAGTATACGTTAATATGAGTGTGTTGTGTGTGAGAGGAGAGCGAGTGGAGGGATATGATATTTTAATATTGTTGAGGGTGGGGATGGTTATTGTCGTGCATTATTTGGTTAATATTGTTGTTGCGTGGTAGTTTTATATGGATAGTGATTTGGAGAGAAACACACACACAGTGTTAAGGAAAGTATATGAGGTTACGGTGGCATGGGGGGGTTAAGAGTTGGAATGGGGTGTTTTTTAAATTGATGATTTTTGAGTGTGTCTCTTTCCTAAATGTGTGTGTGCGTGATTGTATAGGGGGCAGTGAATTGTGTTTAAGGAGTAGCAGTGTGAATATAGGAGTGCACGAGAGCAGTTTGAGATGTTGAAGCAAGAGTTTATTAAATTGGGGATTATAATATTATATTGGATGATAGGATATAGGTTGAAGGAAGGAAGCAGTAAGGGGATGATGTTTTTATTTGAGTTGGGATGTTATTTAGAAGGTTTAATAGATTGGATATGAATGTAGGTTGAAGGTGAGAGTAGTATTGGGTTATTGTGGGTGTGGCTTGAATTTTATGATTATTGGTGTTGAGAATAGGGGGATAAGGAAGACTTATAATGTTGCGAGATTGGTGATGTGAGATGGTTTGGGAGTGGGTTGGGTAATTTAATAGGTTGGTGTAATGGAATGGTGGGGTGGTGTGGAGTGGGAGGTATATATCTGTATAGTAGTGTGTATTGTGGTAGAGGAGAGAAGATTGTTTGGGGGGGGATTATGATTAATAGGGTGAGTTTTAATAGGTGATTGTAATAGTTTGATTAAGGGTTGTGGGTAATAGTTATTGGGTGTTTAGATTTTATTGGGTTGGTGAGTGGCTGAGGGGGATAAGAGAGTTTTTAAGGGAAGGTGTGGTGAGCGTGGTAAATTGGTGAGTAAGTGGGGGATAGAATGATATTTGAAAAATGTCTAATAGGAAGTGGTTGATGGTCATTATTGTTGTGTGGCGGTCGGTGTTTATTTATAAGTGTGAGAAGAAATTTGCTCAATATGTTCAGCCTTTATTTTTCCTTCATATTTCTCAACCAACAAGATAAGTGCATTTTTTGAAAACCAAGCTAAACCAACCCCACACCTTCTCCCTACTCACCCAATGATAGACGAGAGAGTGACTGAGTGCGCGAGAAATTGTCCCTTTCTCATCTCTGACCTTGCTCGTCTTAGCGCCCGCCAATTCATATTCGAGATTCCTAAGGCTCTGGTGTGCGATCAAAGAGTGGTCATCGCGCAGTGATAGCGGCTCAAGGATTGAGTGAGAGGAGCGAGTGACACTCCACCAAGTTATCTCTACTATCTTTATGAGAGTCTGGTGAGAGACACATGAGAGACGCGACTCATCTGCACAAATTATGTGAGAGAGATGAAGTGCCAACAAGCGAGCAAAAAAGAAGCCTAAACCTATTATCTCACTCAATAATGCTTGATCAAAGTGCCTCCATAAAAAAAGATGTGGTAACGGAAGAAGTCTTGAAGACAAAGTTGTATGCAGAAGGATCTGTATCCACAGGGAGGAAAACCTGCCAAATCTGACTCTGACATTGCATAAAGGATCTACTTTTGAAGATCTGAGGAGCTATGGATTACATGAACTGAGTTGCGTATTCAGGATGTGTGAAAGTGAAACATAAAGAAAACAAGAGTACGAGCGTTAATTCAAGTTAGTACCACTAGACCAAAGAGAGGTACTGCTGAAGATCATGAGTACACAGACACCTATAATTACACACACCGACAAATCATGAAGGTACTATGACCATATAAAGGTAATGGCTAGCTAAAAATGGAAATTCGTAGAGATATGTCTCCCGAGACACTTTTTTAGAATATGAAACTATTGCTCAATTCTGGTTACCTTACCAAATAAGACAGCGCGAAAAGTATTTGAGATAAAAGAGAGTAAAGATACGGATAAGCACAAGAACTATCTCTCTGAAACAGTCAAATATATTTTAACCACTCCTAAATTGATCCCAAAGACAAAGCAAAAAGTTCTTGTAGAAAAGCTAAAATCAGAATCTAATCAATCAAAGTTGTAAATGAATGATAAAAGAAATTTGCTCAGCTTGCTAATGATGAAGCGAGCGAGAGCCAAAGTGAGCGCGTTGCGGACACAAGCGCTGCGAGCGTGAGAAAAGAAATGCCTGAGGAAGAACACTAAAACTGCATTACCAAATGGCGTGTATAATTATTCAAGCACACACACACACACAGACAGCGAAATCTTGCGAGAGAACTTCAAAATGGAGAGAGAAAAAGTTTCCCAATACAAAAGCCAAGTTGCTTCATATACGATGCTGACCCAATAAGATTTCTTGGCTAAAACAAAATATAGCGATCAAGAATAACTTCCTTTAAGAGCGCACTGAAAGAACGCGCGAAACAGAGAGCGCGCGAGTCTTCAAGTTATTAGTGGCGTACATACTGCTAGCGTGCGAGCGAGAGCAGCGCAGAAGTTTGAAAAATACAAGTGATGTATAAAAGTAAAAAAGGTGCAAATGCGCGCGCTTTCGCGAGAGCGCGAGAGAGAGAGTCTATCTACTCTCTATGCGAAATTTATTGAAAAGATAACAACACACACACACCACGGACAAAGCCGAGTGAGTTCCTGAAGACTTAAACACACAAGATGAACAGCTAACACATTAAAGAACCTATGGAGCGCGTATCAGTGAAAAGATAGAAGAACGTAAGATGAAAGCAGCCAAAGAGGAGCTAAAAGCGCAAAGCGCGAGTGCGTCTGCGAGCGCGAGGAAAGCAGAAACACTAAAACCGGTTTCGTAAAGTTTGTCCTAAATAAGAGAGAAATATGTATTATAAGTTCTGGTGCTTTCTCCTATCATTAACTGGAATCAAAGGTTTAATGATATGTGAGCATTTTGAATTGATTGATTTCCTACATATTTTTTAGAGCTATGAAGTTCTATGATCTAGACCTTGTTCGAGTTATGAAACTTTTATAGATTAATCTGGTATACGTTAGCGAGTTATGTAAATGTGAGAGCGCGAATACCTCGATCTTAATCTTTGTGATGAGATTTGCGTGACACTAACACACACACACACACTAAGAAATGATGAACTCGAGAAAATCAAGAAGAGTGGAAGCATCAAATTGGATATTCTATGAAATTGTAGAGTCATGTCTTGAACGAAAATGTACGAATTAAGTTCGAGAAATAAGAGACCTCTTAGGCGTGAGAAATCCAATGGAAGTGAGTGATTAGAGCAATTTAACAGTGAAGTGCGTTTATATACTGGTGTTGTTTTGCGATGTGGATTTAAACTGTGGGTGATTAGGATGCAAAGTATGTATAGTTTAGGTGAGTGCGTGGTGAGATTTCTCTCTCTCTCACTCTAAACAAAGGTCTTATATTTATACCTTTGTATCTTTACAGAGGAAATCAGTCCGATTAGCATATAGCGTATGTAATTCTTCACTATCCATTTATGGTTAAGTAATATTTACAAAAAATTTATGGTCTTACTCACCTTCTTCAACTTAAGATTGGCTATCCATCAAACATTCCCGGGAAACTAATCAAACTGTCCGATAGTAGGATATTTCTAAAAAACTAGAAGGTTATCAATGCACCATTTATGCTAGAAGCAGTGACTATCTAACACACACACACATGTAACAGAGCTAATCTACATCCAGTTTTTTGATTTATCTAATACGGAGGGTATTATCAATTCACGAGAGAGAGATATATTCACAAGAAGTAGCTATCCAGAGAAAACCTACTGGTCGCGTTCTTAAATACCATAGCGAATATCAAATCTAATGTGCGAGTGTGCGAGAGACCAAAACTACAAACGAAATCTAGTTGTCGATTTGATTGTTTCTAAAAAGAACTTAAGAACACACACACACACAAAGATTTGATACTGATCAAGTCATCAAAATGAGAGAGAGAGTGAGAGTGAGCGAGAAAGTGTTTGATAACATCCTCCTGGTCTACAAAATGTTTACACTAAAGAAACATAAGAGAGAAACAATACAACAAGATCATGAGAGTAGGAAGATTGTTGGCAATTATGCATTCTGACTTATATTCTGTTATATTTATTAGTACCACATATTCATTTTAATATTGACTACATACAAAATGTTAGTACTTATCAGATAGTTAGTACCGTTAGTATAAAATAGTTAGTACCATTTATAAGATATGCATGAGATATCTAAAAATATGCATATTCTTTGAACCCGTTTTGTAAAGCCCATTAGGGTTTCCTTAGTCTAAAAGAGGAACCCTATGCATATTTAGTAGATAATTCTATCACAGATCAATTAATATCGATTAAGCAATCATAGCTTGTAATTTTGTAACCTAAGTAATTCAAGTTTATAATATAAAGTTCATTTGTGATTTCTTATTATGTTATTCTAGCATTATTGATAAGTTGTTCGCAATAATCATTAGTGTTTAGTCAAGTGTTTTCACCATTGTTGTTTTAGATTATCGATATAACAAATACATACCACTATAAGGTTAAAGATACCATAGTAAGGGATACAACCAGAAGTCTTTTGACCATATGAATAGCTTTTCTAGAATTCATTGTCAACGTGCCATCGTGAACTGTGCACTTCAGACTCAGAAAACCCTCGTCTCTCCCTTTTAATATTCCTATACTTCGTAGATTAACGGCCCTTGGCTTGGAAACAATGGTGTAATCTTCTTTGAAGAGAAAATCAGTAGCATCCCAACTCAGTTCTGTAAGGTTGAGCTTCGTCTGATAGCTCTCAATACTGAGTTGCAAGTCTTCCACACGTTTTCTGATGACGATGTTCCTAATCCACAAATTGACTACGTTGAATAGATGAACTTTATCATATCCAGATAGGTGGTTGAGCTTGCCTTAAAGATGAAGCATGTACAGGTCTTCAAAATCATTTGGATGCAAGTTTTTGAAGTCAACTTCAGAGATCTTGTATTCTTTGTAGTCTGCTCTGCGTAGAACGATCTCTCTCAAGAATGTATAATCATATCGAGAGGTGGTCTTGAGGTTAACAACACTAAGAATCTTCATATGATATCACGATGATCAGAGGGGGCACTGTGTCTTGTGATGTAGCATTCCTTGCGCTTAAACCACTAGTGTGAAATACCATAGGTTGCACTAATATCGTATTCACGTTCACTTTCAATCCACATTGATGGTACTAGTTCTTCGAGCCTAAAGTCTTGGTAGAAAGCTGCTTTTAGCTTGGATATTGATAGAGCATTCCTTCTTTCTTTGTTTCCCGACACAAGATATTCTAGATCCTTATTGAAGAAGTATTGTGGTTGAATTGTTACCTAACCTGGTGGACCTCCTAGAGGTAATGGTTTGTTTACATCAGGCACAACCAAATTACCCTCAGGATTAAGCAAATCGATCTGATCTGTAAGCAATAAGTGATATTCTTCCATATGAAATTGAAGGGAATGCTATTCTCGTAAAATGGTCTGACTACCTTGAAAGCTGGTCCTTCTAAATCCGCTTTGCTGAGCTTTGACTTCCCAATCTACTTGCAATACCATTTGATGAATGAGCCTATATCTTTAGTTTTCCGAAGCAACTTGTTCTCTTCCAGATCTTTATACGATTTGGAAATTGCGTTGGCCTAGATGTTCTTAGGTTCAGGTAAGTAATTTGGAGGAATAACCCAGTCTGGTTCGGGAGTTTCTGGTCTTTCTTACTGGTACAGGCTTCAACCAGTCTGGTCTGGTCTCAATCTTCAGAAGATGGGCAGTATCGGTGTCCTCTGAATCTAAGATATGCATATCATCTGGTATTGGAACATCATTAACAAGCTGTTCAGATTGAGGGGCAGTCTTATGCTAGGATGAGCTAGATGGAGCTTCTCTTATGTTAGAATATTTCCAAGCTGAGGACGTTTAAGCTTAAGGCTGTTGAGAAGCAGATACATCAAAATCATGCCTTTTCTTCTTACTTTGGTATGAGTCTTTTGGAGGAAATGGAGGAGGATCTTGGTCGTCATGACGTCTCTTACGAGACTTGGTCGTCGTATCCATGAACTCTTCCTTGTTTTCACGATCCATGGATGCCTCCAGAGCTTCATAGAGAGCTGTATGTTCAGGTTGTGATCAGTAGGAGCCACTTTCGAGCATTCGATCATGAAGTATTTATTTCATCTCAAATTCTAACAACTCTCTAAAGCATTCATGAACTGGAGCTTAAAGAGCATCTTGTACAGCTTCTTTAATGTTCTCATTGATGTACTTGTCAATTTTTGAATACAAATCGTGATTTTCCAGCGTGAATATCCTAGATGAAAGAGCTTGAGAAGTCTGATCTTGAACCTTGTTTTTCTTTTCAAAGTTGGCACATATCTGTTCTAGTGCCGAGACACGAGCACCTAGTGTAGGATCTGTGGTGCTTTGTTGTTGTGGAGGTGGTGGTGGTGGAAGGGTTGTTGTTGTAGTTGTTGTTGTAGCTGTAAAGATTAGTTCTTGAATAGGAGGAGATACTGGTTTTGGCTGTGTGATATCAATGACGGGAGTGGAAAGAGGAGGGGATACTGATGTGTATGTAACTGTAGAATGCTCAGAATCTGACATGATAATATCTGAAATCAAAATTAGCTTATATAAGTATGCTAATATAAGACTCTTATAGTAATATACATTTATATTATAACATGTATCAATCATGAATATCAATCATGCATGCATCTAGCCTAACCGACTAATGCACAATTAGTGTATGTATGTCCCGTGAAAACCCCTTTGTATGAATGCAATGTTTGAAAACGGTTATAGTCCAGCAAAAACATTTGACCTGGTTCTCTATAACCTTGGCTCTTGATACCAATCTGTAACACCCCCAAATTGGGTCGCAGCGGAATAAGGGTCCGGGGCGTGTTACTTCTCAGATCAACAACACAAGATAATATAAGAACGACCAAAAAGTCGTTTAAAACTGATACATTGGATTTAATAAAGTATGTGTTACAAAAGCCCGAAGCTTTACTTGTTTACTTGTTATTATTACAAAGATTTCCAGCCCATAACAGATATACAAAATGTAATGCGACTAAATCTTTAATGCATGACTTCAAAATATAACCACCAATGTATCCTTCGCACCTCGTGCTTAATGACCTCCTGAAAAACATTGCATTTAAAAACGTCAACATAAAGTTGGTGAATTTCATAGGTTTATGTAAATGTATATGCAGGACCGCAAGACTTTCCCAGTGATAATGCAACAGATGCAGACATCACAAAATGTAATTACGTTTACCTAAGCTCATGACACCGAAGCTCGACATAATTGAATACAATATATAAATATTGCCTACATTGCCCGTGATGATGTTCAACCCGTAACATCCAGTATCCGACATGATATACGTTCGTTTCCAGTGATAGCTAGTCACCCGAACGGGGAGGTCAATCCCAAATAGATCTATCTATAATCATTCGCGCTCACATTCCAGTAATTGACAGTTCATGATTCATGGGCATAGTGGGTTATCGCTACTTAGGCAAAACGTAATCATGATAAAATGTACACTTGCGTCCAATTTGTAAAACATGCATATGTTTCTCACCCCAAAAACTTGTAATTTAATAATTGTAAAACATGGGGCTATGAACTCACCTTGAGTGAGTAAACTGATAACAAAATATCCCAAGTAAAAACGCGTCACGCTAACGCCCGAATGCAACCTAGTTAATATAGGTCGAATCAGTATTCAAGTACGTTGTCTAACAACAACCATATATAATCCTATATAGTTATCATCGTACTATCGTTCGGGCTATCATAATTTAAGAGGTCATGACATGACGTACGAGGAGTTAGGACACTTTAAATCGTAAATCCAACAACTCGTCAGTACGCCATCCGAAGAAGCCTCATTATGAAATTCCCTAGTAATATAGCACTTTGATAACTAATAACATATATAATTTATATAGCTATATCACCAACTATTCGTTTAAGTGAAATCGTACTTATAAAGTAAAAACGTTTATAATTACGCCTTTAGCAAAAATGACATAACTTTGTCGTTTTAAGTTCGTTTCTCGCGTTTCTTACGCCCATGCTTTTGTATTAAGACGAGTGATCATAAAATCACATTTTTAGGTTTTTGAGATTCTGTGATGAATAGTGTTTTTACTGTTCATAACAGCTATAAAATCGTTTTTATACTTTTAATTCACGTAAAACCCGTTTTAGTCGTATCTTATTCGTTATAGCTCCGTAATTAGCGATTCTTTTGAACACGTTCTCATAATTGAAAGTTTTATCATATTATTGATGTTAACAAAGTATAAGTTCCTGCCATGAATAGTAACTTTTATAAAATTTGTTTTATAAAGTATTTAGCGTCGTAAACTCGTAACTAGTGTATCTTCTTCGTTATTAATCCGATTTTCAAGTTTCTTATCATTTTGGAATCCTTATGAGATGTACTATATTTATAAAACCTAACATAGATGTTAACAAATTTGAACCAAAAACTTTTGTTTACTCTAACCGTATTTAGCTCGATAAACGACTCGTAAATCGCGTAATCTTCTTCATTATTAATATACCGATTTTCGAGTTTCTTATCATTTTGGAATCCTCATAAGATGTACTATCTTTATAAAACATAATATGGGTGCTTTCAAAGTCGAACCAAAACAGAAACTTTGAGGTTTTGTGATTTAGATATGTTTTAAGAATGATTTTTGTACCATTTAGATTCAACACTTAGTTACAACTACTTTACAACAATTATATGTTATGTATTACATATAATAAATTCATTAGTTCATACTTTGCTCAGTGAGTCCAAGATAACAAGAATAACATGTTATTTTTACCATTTTTCAACGTGTAATTTATTAAGTAAATAAATCTTTAAAACCCTCATTTGTTCATACAACATGCTATACTTAACCAAGTTGTGTACAAGAGCTATACTACCATTCTAACATCAATTAACAGTTCATTATACTATATAAATAAGTGGTACAAAATAATGATCATATGCAAAATCCATTTCACATATTTTCAAAAGACCCTAGAAGGTTATTAACTAAAAAAAATATGAACACATAAAATCTGTAGTTTTTATGAGAATGATATTAAAGCTTCTTATATATAACCTTGTGTGGATGAGTATAGAAAAGAAAACCAATCACACCCTTGTGATTTAAACTCTTGGCTTGAAAAATTAGTATGAAACCCTAATTTTTCCCAAGTAACACTTTCTTTCTTTTCTTGATTCCTTCCTTGCAAATGCTTAACCAACTCTTGAAACCTTCTTAGAATACCTTAGATATGATGTGTATATGCTTGTATAATGATAGAAAATCAAGCAATGGATTTAGTTTGGGGAGGGTTTTGAGCCGTGGGGTATAAGAGAGACAAAGAGAGGTTTTTGTGATTTTTGTTAAGTGTTTATGAAAGGAAGAGTGCATGCATGCTATTTATAGTGAAAATATCTAATTAACCTAACCATGGTCACTTTCTAACCCTTGCACAAGGTTAATTAGTCAAGTGGTTCATGGTGTAAGAGTTGGTTCCCTTGATATTCATAATATCTAGATATTATGGAGAGTAGTCATGCAACAATTTTAATTCTCTTGGTCCTATCACTTTGAAAATCCTTCTCACAAATACATATATGTGCTTTTATAAGATTGATTCATTTTGTGTAATTGGGTATAAATCGTGCGGGTATTCGAGTTTAGAGCGTAGTTATGTTTTGGTGCTATCCGGGAATGCCGAAACAGCGTTTTTAGTATCGCGAACGTTAGCATTTTACTGCAGCCAATAAAATAAGATGAACAATGTTTTATTATTATCCTCATAATATCATATACACTTGAGCTTGATGTAAACATTTAATAAATCGTTTAATGCTCTCCCTTACATTTGAATGATCCATTTTTTAGTTTACGCAATTTAACTTAACGTTTACGGTTTAAGAGCAAACGCGTAAAACCCTAAAAATAAATTGTGAATTACATAATGTCATACAATGACCTAAAACACGAGGTGTTATACTTCACAAGAGTATTTTTAAGGCCTAAAATACTAACTGACACACAATCAACACTTTCGAATTTATACACTATCCGGACCTGCACAGCTACACAAGAATGATATAAGAGAAATTTAATCTAGAAGAAGATAGAGGAGTTGCACTAATTTACAACACTTCGTTTCTTGGCGAATACGAGTGTTCTTCTCTTGCACTTGAGAAAAAAAGGAAAGAAAGATTGGATCACTTAAAACAAGATTAAGCAAGTTAGTGATCAAAGGTTTTAGAGAGATGTAGAAGGATTTAGAGAGAGACAGAAGACAGAAACTGTGTGCAAAAGAATGAAAAACTGTCAGAAAATAGTGTTGTATTTATAAGCAAGAAAGAGAGCAACGTCTCTTGAGAACGGTCCCACGGTCCCAGATATATCATGTGGCCGTCCTACCTATCAAGGGGCTTTCCCTAGGTAGACGTTCCTCTTTTTGTCTTTTAGTGGGAAAATGTTTATCTAGTCTAGATTTTTTTGTTTTTGGGAAAAACTAGTTTTTGAATTTATATAAATAAATAAAACATTTATTTAATTAATAAAAATATTTTGTGTATTTTTATTCTTATATAAAGGTTTTATTACATTTGCAAAAATATAAAGTTTAAGACAAAAAAAATATCTTTGAACACTAATCATATTTAATGATTTATTTATACATATTTTAAGTGATTTACGTCGAAATTGAAATTTACGACTAATAACGTGTAAACGTTTATTTTATCGTAGCCGTTTTTACATTTTATCATCTTCAAAACATAAAGAGGACAAAAAAATATAAATAACGTTTTTAGGCATTATATGTATTAACAATCTCCCCTTTTTGATGATGACAAAATATAAACTCATTTTATATAAAAATAAAGTTTACAAGTTATTAATGGGTTTTAGTCGGGTTTAAATAATATATTTCTCTCCCTATAGATCCGTCCAAGCAAAAAGGTTAGTCCTCAAGTGATTATAGGATAAGTCAAGAAAGGAAATCGATGATGCTAACCGTTGCTCCTCCTTGAGGTATACTCTCCCCCTCGTTTGGCACCAAAAGGATCGAGCCTATGGGACTTTGCTACAGTCAAACTACTTCAGTGAGCAAAACATTTTTTTTTTCTACTTTAGGCAATTGAGTCCCGATATATTTATATATATAGAGTTATATCTATTATATATATAAAATATTAATATTAATAATTATATTAATGTATATTATCTCTTATAACTAGATATATATATATCATATAATATAGTATATTAAATGAAATTTATCTTCTTATTTAAGGTGAATTAGATCAATGTGAGAAGAAAACAATTATAAAATGAGACTATAATGAGAAGAATAAGAAAGATTTCTAGCCACACATTTTAAATAGGAAAGAGAATTTTAAGGGGAGATGAATGTATTTTTATAGGTGCATCTGAAATGTGTGGTTGTGGTTTCTTATTATCATTCTCATTATAAGATTGTGGTTTCTTCTTATCATTCTCATTATAAGTTTTCTTCTCATTTGATCCTTACTCTCTATATATATATATTACATTATATATAACAGGAGGCATTTGACTATTTAATGCCACGTCATAATGCTACGTCATCATGCGCGCCATGTCATTATTTTTATGCCAACTTTTTTTTCTTTTTTTTTTGCAAATTCGGTTTTAAATTTTTTTGGGCATTTGACCATTTAATGCCACATCATAATGCCACGTCATCATGCGCGCCATGTCATTATTTTTATGTCATCTTTTTTTTCTTTTTTTTTTTGCAAATTCGGTTTTAATTTTTTTTTTTTTGTATAAATTTTGGATTTTATAAAAAGTATGTCCATTGCAAGATTTGAACTTGGGTCTGCTAATTCATAAACAAGCACCTCAACCAATGGAGCAAGCCAGAAGTTATGATATACAATGAAAATCAAATATGTTATGCTTTAAAAAAATATGCTAAGTTAAATTTGGAAAATATATTTAATATCCTCACAAAACCCTAATATCATCGTTTCGTATCTTCATAAATGTATTCATTGTTGTGAGGTTGTTCGTTCTAAAATCCCAATATCAATCAATCAAAAACCCTAATCTAATCCCTTAATACCGAGATTGATGACGGTAGCATTGAGGAGGTAATCTTCTTTTAAATTACTGATTTTAGTTATTACATATGTATGAATCATGCAAAGTAGTAACATCATGTGGTTTATATATGCAGGTTCATGTTAGTTATACAAGCAATGATCCTTTTTGAAAAGATTATTACTTTGACAACTGCAGGTTCATGTTAGTTTCTTACATTAGACTCCATTTTTATTTTTGCTCATTTGTTTATCTACTTTTCTTTTTCATCTTCTCAAAACTTGGTGGACCTCGCTGGTTCAGAAAGAGCTGCAAAAGGTGTTAGATTAAAAGAAGGTTCCCATATTAACAAGAGTTTGATGACACTTGGAAATGTAATAAAAAAGCTAAGTGAAGGCACAGAGAGCCAAGGGTAGGTTCAGATGTCCCAAAGTATAATCTTGTAATTCTTGGAAAATTCTAATAAGATATATTAATGTCTAATGCTATACTTCCTGATATTTGACTGTTTAATAAATCTCCACTTTGGACGGCCTAAGTGGCCGCCTGGACGTTAATCGCCTCCTCTCCCCGTTTGCAAGTTAAGGCTACTTAATAGGCTACCTAGGGTTTAAGCATCCTCTGCATTTTAGATTAGCAACAGTGAGTTTTTTCTTAATCTTATGTTCCTGACTCAGTATCCAGCCGCACCCGGAGTTCAAAGTTCCTTACGTCTATCATTGATGTATTGTTGTTTGTGTCTGTAAATTTAAATATTCAATAAACTACTGCAATTCCTATTAGTGTCGTGAAAGAGAAAAATATCAACATGATGACTGTTTACATATTTTTCTATTTTGCCTGACTTGTCACTTTCAGAAGTTGGAATATCAGATAAACGCATTTTTAAAGGACGGAAGTGGAAGTAATAAAATAAATACCTGAGCGATGCATCCACCAAGTCCCATGCCTTCAAAGAATTGATGAAATGACAAGGCTACAAGTAGTGACTTTATTGTAAAGATACTTTGTAAAGCCCCCATTGATAGTCCAATTATCACCGAATAAAGCATGTACATATATATAATGATAACATCTAAGAAATGAGTTAAACAGGTTCGACTTTAGTCTTCGTGAAATCTGTCACCAATTTACGTTATTATAAAGTCAAGAGAATATAGTCACCAATATGTTTAATACAAATACA
This sequence comes from Tanacetum coccineum, assembly GCA_026074375.1. Lineage (NCBI taxonomy): Eukaryota > Viridiplantae > Streptophyta > Magnoliopsida > Asterales > Asteraceae > Tanacetum > Tanacetum coccineum. The sequence goes on from BQNB010081113.1 coordinate 25,717, forward strand.
CGAGCATATGAAATACGACATGTTACTTCATGAAATAATGATTTAACAAACTATAGGATCAGTAATTAAAATTTAAGCCACTTGCAACCTAGTTTTATCAGAAATTTTCAGACTTGCAGTAGATACATGTGATATATGCGTCTATGTGCTTAGTTTTTAAGAGATCACCGTATCTGGAGTCACGAGTTTTTCTAGATTAAGTCATACGATCACATGTGATATATGCGTCTATGTGCTTAGAATAAGAAGTTGTCATCCGTTTGTTTGAGATAACTATGTATGTATATTAAGAAGATTATGTATCAATTTTTTTCTATGCAATTGCAAAGCGTACAACGAAACACCATTTAACATGTCTTTAATCAACGCAGATAAAGAGCGAGATGTCTACATTGACATTTCTTAACCATCCTAACGTCATTAGATTGCACAAGGTGCGTATCCACAATCAATATGCAACAATGTTACTAAGTTTTATATGCTTCTGGAATATGTTAATGTAGGTGAATTGTTTTGCACAATTGTAAACCATCCGCCCCTTAGCTATGTACCATTATTTTCTTATTGCATGTTACCCATGTATTTTTTATGCTAGGCATCAAATGGGAAGCTACTTGGTTTAATAAAATGGTAAATGGGCCAAGGGTTTTGGGCTTATGGATATAGTTATGGATCCGGGTAGGAATTTTAAGGGATTTAAGGCCCATTAGGACTTAGGGGCCATTTGTGTAACTTTTGGAACTTGAGGGACTTAAATGGAAACATTAGGATTTTTGTCTTCTAGTAAGTTGACTTTGTTGACCCATGTTTGACTTTCTTTGACTGAAGCTTGGCCATAGTTGACTTTTCTTGAATTCTTGGCTTCTCTTGTGCTCTTCCGTTTCCGTGTTCGTGTTTGCCCGTTTTTGACGGTTTTCTTGTGATATTTGTCTTATCCGTACCTGCACACACAAAACACAAAAACAAGTATATTTTTGCCATTTTTAGTCTGTTTTGGGTCATTTAAGGTCATTTTTGGTATAAACAGATATGTGTATTTTACACTTATCAAGCCCATAGTAAGAATAATAATCCGAGGCTGATAAAAGTTTGCTGCATCTTGCCGGCTCACAAACGATGTTGTAGCCTTCTAAAAGGTCAAGGGTTACAATTGCATCAATGCTTAATATCTAAGTGCGAATTAATAAATAAAATATCTCTTTTTGTTAAATTCAAATATGCTTTTGAACTTTGGCTATTCTATTTTATAAGCTATGTATATACGGAAAACCTAAGAGTTTATGAAACCTAAGGTCCGTGAGTCCCGATACTAGTCTCTGTGGGGTGTCAAAAGCCTGGTCACTTAACCGCAAGGTTGGGATGTGCCGAGACAAAAGTCGCTACAGTGGATGATCTCGCCTTCAAACTCATTATTCTCGGGTGAAACGTGAAACATAGAATATTGCAAAACATTGATCCATGGTTGAAATTCAAAATAGCACATACACCTAAGGTATAATAATTATCGAGAGTGAAAAGTTTACAAGTTACAAATATGAGTAGTGTTAGCATCTTAACTCATAATTAACGGTGATTTTATTCTAAGCCTGGTTTGGAATAAGTGAAAAGTCAGGAACGATGAATTTATCCTTTTTGGGTCATTCTCGGATCGAAATGCATCTTGTTCTATGATCCCTAAAAGTTATGAAATAACGAAAGTCAAACGCTCTAGTTAGTTGCTTAAAATGAAAAATACAAAAAAAAATAAGAAAATGAAAAAATCCAAAAATATTAGTGTTAGTTAGTGTAAATATAAAAATGGTAAAAACGGGGCTTGTCGAAGCTATTAATTTTTTATTTCCCCTTGACAAACACTTTGCTACTTTTCAAGGTTAATAGTCGAGGGGGGTCGAGATTCTTAGTTTTCTAAGTGCTTACTTCATAGCATTGCGTGAGGACACGGCAATGTCTTAGTATGGGGGATTTTGGTATGCGTTTAATTACACATACCTTTCACCATTAAAATCGGACTTAAATGACCAAAAACGTACCAAAAATACATTGTATTTGTATGTTTTCACTTATTTTGTGCAGGAAGTGGATATCCGAGAAAAGGACGAAAAACCAAGTCAAAAACGACAAAACCGAGCACGGAATGGAAAAGCATAGAAAAGCTAAAGTCAAATCGAAGCCAAAGTCAACAAAAGTCAACCAAATGGTCAACTGCAAAAAGTCAACAGTCAAAACCGGAGCCGGCATTGAAGAATACTTAATGAGTCAAACCCGAACCCATTTAATGGGCCGGATAAGCCCATTAGTATATTGTATGAAGATATAAAGCCCAAATCAAATTAAATGGCCCATTACCTTTTTATAAAATCAAACGGGCCCAAATAAAAAAACTGGCCCAAATCCCTTTGTGAGTCAAAGAGCCCAAACTGTTAAGTAGCACAAGAACCAACGATGTAAAACCATATATAACCCTCAAGGGGTTATTCTGCCAACCCCTCAAAGTTGTAAACCCTACAAGGACTAAATTTGCAAGAAACATATAAAGGTTGGAGGACCATTTTTGCCACAAACCCAAATTCACCCCTGTTATACACACTCCTTTTATATATTTGTTTCCCGCCAAACTCAAGACCCCACCACTGTTCATCATCCCCGAAATCTCTCCACACCCTGCAAAATAAAACAAAAACCACTTCCCCACATATCATAACAACCTTGCCCCACTTCACATGGGCATTTGCCATGTTGGCAATCCCAAACATTCCCATTCGACACTATAACAAGACAAGAAATCAAGGGACATGATCATGGAGATTGGGCAACAAGCAAGATTGATGGCCAGGATTGCTTTGGGTTTTATCTCACATAACAAGCACAAGGCTTGAGTTCTCTCTACAAAGAAACACAATGAAGAAGAAGACAAAAAGAGAAAAGAGGCTAAGACCTAGCTCGTTCCTATTTAAGAAGTAGTTTGTAAGCCATTTGGCAATCTAGCTTTTTACATTTTTTAACTTAGTTTTAATCAGCTTATTATATTTTCTTGTAATGCCTTTTAAAAATTAATGAAGTTCAAGTTTGTTCTTAAATCCGTTTTCAAGTTTTAAGGTTCTTTAAGTATCAAAAGTCTTTCATAAGCTCTTTTAAGCACTTAAAACTCAGGGTGTCTTGGATAAGCTTTCTCAAAAACTTATCCAAGCTTTTAAGTTTTCATTAGTAAGAAATCTGTCATTTTGAGCTTTTGGATGATAAGCAAGTGATGGAAGTGCTTATGGGTATTATAGAGTGCTTATTTATAAGCTGGGTAGGTCTTTAGAGCTTAATTAAGTATTTTAATCCCTGTTTAGAGCAAGGGATCAAGTAAGCTTCCTTTTTCAAATTTTTGCATTTTTGCTTATTTGTACTGTAGCATTGCTTATTTGTGCTTATTATTGCTTATTTGTGATGTTTAATGCTTATTCATGCCTGCTTCTAGCTTAGAATTAATTAGTTATGTATTTTCTTTTTAACTGTCAAAATAGCTTAATATAATACTTGAACTGTTTAGCTTATTCAAAGTGCTTATTGTTGCTTGTTTGTTGCTTATTAATGCTTATTGATCATTTCTCTTTGAAAGATTTAGCTTAAAACAGCCTTTTTAGTTTTAAATTTGGATTTTAAAAACTTAAAGGAGTGTTTGGGTTAAGGGATAAAATGGGTCAAAACAGGTTTAAAATCTTTTTGGGTCATTGAGTCAACTTTGTTAAGCTATATCTTAGCTTATTTAAGCTATTTTCAAAAAAAATTTGGTTCCTAAGTTTGTTTTTAAGTTTTTTCTATCAAGTGTTGAAACTGTGGTGTATAAGCTGTTGTAGACAGCTTATTTGGTTAAGCTGTCTAAACCAAGCTTTTGAGCATTGGTTTAGACTTGTTTTTAAGTGTTTAAGTAAGTTTGATAGGTTTAGTGTAAGTCTCATTAGTCTTAAATAGTTTAACTTAGTTTCTGTCAAATTTCATTAAGTGTTTTAGAAAACCAAAAA
>BQNB010081114.1:0-29723 GCA_026074375.1 Tanacetum coccineum
AATGGTATTATTTATCCAATTATAGATAGTCCTTGGGTTAGTCCTATTCACTGTGTACCAAAGAAATAAGGTATCACAGTTGTCACAAACTAAAATGATGAACTTGTCCCAACAAGAACCGTTACGGGTTGGCGAGTATGCATCGGTTATCGTAAACTCAATGAAGCAACCGCAAAAGATCATTTCCCTTTGCCATTTATGGATCAAATGTTAGAAAGACTCGCATGAAATAAATATTTCTGTTTCCTCAATGGTTTTTCTAGATATTTTCAAATTCCTATTGATCCTAATGATCAAGAAAAAACAACATTCACATGTCCTTTAGGAACATACGCTTATAGGTGGATGCCTTTTGGACTGTGCAATGCCCTAACTACATTCCAAAGGTGTATGCTAGAAATCTTTCACGACATGATCGAAGAATCCGTCAAAGTATTCATGGACGATTTCTCCGTTTTTGGAAGCTCTTTCGACAAGTGCCTAAACAATCTCAATAAAATGCTTCAGCGTTGTAAAGATGCTTATCTTGTCCTTAATTGGGAAAAATGTCACTTTATGGTCAAAGAAGGAATTGTGCTTGGACACAAGGTATCTAGTGCAGGACTTGAAGTCGACAAAGCAAAAATCGATGTAATCTCAAATAACTCCACCCTTTACTAATATCAAAGGATTAGAAGCTTTCTTGGACATGCCCTGATGCCAGGTTTTTACTTACGATTCAATTATATCAATTTCAAAAAATTGCATGAGCTCTAACTAAGCTTCTTGAAAAGGATACTCCATTCGAATTCAATGATGAATGTCAAAAAGCATTTGAAATATTAAAAAGAAACTTACATGTGCTCCTGTGATTGTAAGCCCAACTGGAATCTTTTGTTTGAACTTATGTGTGATGCAAGTGATTTCGTAGTTGGAGCTGTTTTATTCAAAATAGATGGTAAAAAAACTTTTCACCCATTTATTATTGTAAGTAAAACCTAAATCCCTCCTCAAAAAAAATACACCGTAACCAAAAAAAGACTATGGCTGTAGTTTATGCATTTAAAAATTCAGATCCCAATCTTATTCTATCAAAAAACATTGTTCACTGAGTTACCGATCAAATCAAACTCTAAACAGTTTATTCAAAAAACAAGATGCAAAACCCATTGTTATTCGAATTGATTTTACTCTTACAAGAAATTTGACATAGAAAATCAAGGATAGAAAAGGAAACATAAAATATCTGTGCAGCTGACCATTATCCCGAATTGAAAATGACGAGTCCCCAAGTGAATGACAGTGAAGTGTATGATAACTTTCCTGAGAAATCCTTATGGAAATTAACGACCGAAAGGATGAACTCCATGTTTCGCGATATTTTGCAAACTACTTGGTAGCTAATTATACCAAAAGGGATGACAAATCAACAAAAGAACAAAATTCTTCTCGTGACCTAAAAACACTACTTTCAGGGAGGAACCCTACTCTTCAAGTATGTTTTCTGACTAATGACAGATGCGGTGTATCCGGATCAGAAACCCGAACAATCTTATATCAATGCCACCACGGACCAACCGGTAGACATTATAGACCCAATATAACTGTTAAGAAGGTCATAGACTTAGGTTTTTACTGGCCAACAATTATTAAAAGAAGCTCATACTCTAGTTCAACTTTGCGAAGCATGCCAAAAGACGGGAAATATATCAAAAACGAGAATTAGATGCCCTTAAACGAACATTCCAGTATGTGACATTTTCGATATATAGCTGTATTGACTTTTATGTGACCATTCCAACATCGCACCAGTTTTGAATACATTTCTTGTCGTTGTTGATTATGTATCTAAATAGAGCCAAGCTCCCGGCACTACCAACAATGATTCCCGAGTGTGATATCACCTTTCCTTAAAAGAAACTATTTTAGCCGTGTTTGGAATGTCCCAAATTTCTAAACAACGATCGAGTACTCACTTCTTCAACAAAATAAAGTAAAAAATGATGAAGAGATAGTAGAGTTAACCATCGGATGTTCCTACATCATATCACCCTCAAACTATGTGTACAAATAAAAGTTAAAACACGAACAGAATCTCATAATAGAATTCTTAAAAAACTGTAAAGACAAACTGCAATTTGGTCAAAAAAACTTGATTAGGCTTTGTGGGCTTTTCGCACTACTATAAAACACCTACTGTACAATACCTTACAAACTCATATAGGGAAAGAACTCCACATTAAACCATTTAAAAATGAAACAACCGTGCATAACTGGGCCTTGAAGAATTGTAATCCAGATCTGATCACTGCTGGTGAAAAACGAATGTTCCAGTTACACGAATTAGATGAACTTAGACATCAAGCCTATGAAAACTCTCGATTATACAAGGCTAGAACCAAAGTCTGGCATGATATAAAACTAAGATATATTGAAAAATAATGCAAACATGGAAACAAGGTTTTGCTCTTTGATACTTCAAATAACGTAACTTTATTATATCATTTATCCCATCTATTTTGCCCACTTTTATATAATTATTTCATTATTTGGTACTTAATTGCTTTAAAGTTGATAAATGCAGTAAGTAATTCAGGAGTGTTTTGTAAAGACACGCTAAAAGGCGCATAAATTGGAGCTAAAACGAAGACATTTAAAGATTTCTAAAAATTCACCAATACACCGTATCCAACTAAAGAGATACGGCGTATCAGCGCCAAGACTTCACAAGAAAACGCGTTTTGATCCAATTCCTAAAACGGAAACGGCGTATCCAAGCTATCTACATACGTCCGTATCCATGAAGAATAACAATACAAAAAGATACAGTTAAATCAATTAATTGGGAATGATATCAAAGAATTTATTACGAACATAGTTGCGCACTCCAAGGAATCACAGCCCAATACTCCAATAATCGACCTATCCTGGAAACGCGTAATCGAGTATTTTTCAATCACTCTAAAATAGAAAGACACAAAATGAGTTTTCAGTGTGCAATATCATATTCTTTATACCAAACTCACTAAAGACGAATTTTAGAAGAAAAGAGCAACCATAAAGGTCAAGCATTGATCAGAATCCATAAGAAACATCGTGTAATTTTTAACTCTCTTATCGTTCAATTTCAATTGTTGATTAACTCTTGTATAATATACAATGGTTGTGGGTCAAACCCACGGGTATTAGCTATCTTAAAGAAAGTCAATGTTTGTTATTTTTAAAATTGATTTCTTAATTATCGTTGATCTGTTTAATTATGTTTATCACCTCAGTACTTCTTTATGTTTTTTTAATATGAGACCTATAATTCAACTGGTCTAGTGTTACGGAGACCAAGTAATCTAGATACCTAGGGAAAGCTCTCCATATCGTGTCTTATATTACCTGACAACAGGATCACAAATAACGGATGTCTTGTCTTTGTGATTATGAAGCTTAGTTGACCGGTAGGTGACCCCTTAGTTTCAACAATCATGCTCTTAATTAGACTGATAAAGATGTGAATAAGGACTCCCAGCATATAAAACACCATTCAAACAATAATTGGGAAAATTCCCTTGGCTATAGCTTTTAACAGGATCACTACTGCCTTTAATTCTCTAGAGATAGAATATAATTAACTAAAGATGCTTTAGAGCGGAAGCTTTTAATTATGAACAGGATTAATTGTGTCTGTTCTTAGGATGAAGTCCCCCTAAGTCTTAAGAATGATATGTCGCTTCGAGATAAGTAAATCATTGCACTAAAACAAAACAAACCACATGAACCAGATTTAATTTTGGCTAATACAGTTTTCTATCATTTTGGCTTTAGTACTGCTTTTCTATCTTCTAATCTCACTTTTGTGTTTATTGTGTATTGAATTGGTATTTGTCATCACCAAACTTGTGCCAGTCTCTCAGGCTGAACCCCCCATTTCATTAGACAACGTACATAGCATAGGTTTAACCAGTAAATAGACTAATTAAAATACTGATAGAATATAGGATTAAATTTCCACTCTTAGTGTTCGACACCCTACTTACCGCGAACTCCATCTTGACCGGGTACACTGCTCGTTAAAGTATTGTTTTAGGTTTGTCGGCTAAATATAAATGTAAAACTTGATAATCAAATAATTGACCCTACACTGCACATCACTCTTTTACTCAAAGTACAAATTTAAACAGCCAAAACTCAGATCCCGTTGGCTAGGACCATATGTGGTGAAACATCAATATCCATCCGGATATGTTGAACTATATGAAAAAAATGGAAAAACATTTATTGTTAATGGCCATCGACTCAAACTATACCATGAAGAAGAAGATTATAACGACCCAAGGGAAGAAGTCACTCCCTTCTTTCCCAAAGAATGACTCACCAGGTTCGAGTCTAGCTAACGACTCTCTTAAAAATTAAGCGCTTCTCGGGAGGCAACCCGTGCTTCACTTAAGTGTGGAGGAGTCCCTCCTCCATTTTTCCATTCATATCCTTTATTTATTTTCTAAAAAAAACAACAAAAATATTTTTCTTTTTGTATGCTTTTGTATTTACTTTTATGCAGGTTATATAGCTTAAAGATTTGGAAAATTATGAAGTCTTCTTAAGATAACTCTCATCGCTCCGCACTACATATCATTAATGGCCCGGGAAGTACCGTATCCCCTAAATATTTTCCTATTTTAATCACTATTAACAGTGTATCACAATGAGGGAAACGTTCAACAAAGTGTGTAGGGAGCCAATAGGAAAAATTAATCATATCCCTCCATGCTTACCCTGCCAAAATTTTTACCAAACCAATTTATTACTTTAAGACTTATGGTTTGTTGTTTAGGAAAATAGGCTTCCGAAATTCCATCAGGAGGGGGCTTATATGACGAAAATTTTACTTTATATACACGAGATGTATGATAACTAAAGTTTTACACCAAAAAATTCCTTGTTTTCCCGTGGTTTCCGTTAGGTCAAAACGGTGAAAAACATAATTTAAACTTAAAAAACGTAAACATCAATACCTGGATTATCGTAAACTACAAAACACTTAGAAAAGATAAAATAATGCATATAATAGACTATTCTAGTTCAAAATCCAAAGTCCAGGAACGCGACAGATTTCAAACGGTAGACGAATAAAATTCAAAAATAATAATCGGGAAATTTACAAGAATTGACCTGAAAATTACGGGGTGTGATCATCCTTCCCAGTTAAAAGAGCCTTTGTCCACAAAGCATAAGACCTATCTTTAGAACGCGGGTGTAGAGTTAGTAAAAAGATGGATTATAACTTTTTCTTCATTAGGTCCTCACGTTCCCAAGTAAACTCAGGTATCCAACAATCGGCCTTGATTTCACATCGGACCTTCACAATTGGGATGCTGATTTGATTTCTAGCCAATTAACCTCTCGATCTATGATTTTAACCAGTTCTTCAATGAAATTAAGCTTGTTCCAACAATCGGATTTCATTCCAACGAAATAGCCAAGGGTTTCGTCGGACATCTCATAAACTTAATAAGTTTCTAAAAACATACTTTTGTTGACTAACTAAAGTCACAAACATTTATGGTTGTCTATTTCGTTTTATATACTTTGTGTTCAACGTTTCTTATTAATATTATTTCTCGTTCTACTGCGCATCTATTTATTAGGTCGCGGGGGGGGTGGGGGGGGGGGGGGTTGGGGTTTTTTTTTTTTTTTTTTTTTGTTTATTTTTAGAAAGCGTTCCGTTCAATTTTATTCACATCGTATGCTTACGATGAGTTGATTCACATTACATCTCATGTTTTCTTTAACTAAGTTGAAATACTTACACCCCTTAGGTCCTCGCCCGATATAATCGTCGAAACCATACAATACAGAAACTAAAGACTCAGCCTCTTAAACATTTGAAACTTTATACAGACATACCCACACGTCTACACTTTCTCCTTTGATGTTTTCACTATTAAGGGACTTTCCTTATAACACGTTTATATCAATCATAAAACTTATAATGATATTTTTCTAAGGGGACTAACTCTGATGGAATTAAATATCCTGGTCAAACCTAGACAAAATTTATGTAAATTAAGAAATGTTGAAATGCTGAATAAAGTTATCGCCCTTGTCTCAATTGGTTAATTTAAATATAAAACCTCTTTTTGGTGTCCAACATTCAATAGTGTAACAAAATCGAATCCTGAACGGGATTTACCTTTAAGGTGGACAACTAGTAACTACCGGCAATATTTAGAACTTGAAATGACATTTTAATCCGTTGACTTTTTGTCCGACTTTGACTTTTTGACTGTTTGACCGTTTATTGGTCATATAAAAACGATAACCTGTCGGTAAACGCATTTTTTCGAAACGTAATTTAAATAAAAAAATCATCTTTTAATATTACTTTATCTCTCATTATCACAAATTTTATTTTTCAAACTTATTAAACGAAAACTAGAAAATATCTCGCAAATTTTAAAAACCTAGCCTGAACCAATTTGTCACAACCCCCAAACGAGGCCTAAACGGAAACACGTGTTTCGGGTGCGTCACATCATAATATTTTAATCACACGAAGAATACAAAGAACGAACCTCTAAAGGTAACGTTTAAAAATCCAACATCGTTGCATTAATTAAAATAGTTAAAGTTTTACATAGGTGCTTCATTGTGGATGTCTTTGCTTGCTTTATGGTGTTGCCTTGCATTGGACCGATTTTCAAGAATTATTATTACTCTATGTTATATCGTTGCAAACATTAAAACCTTAAAATCGCTTTCGCATGTATCTAAGAACCTATAGTAAAACTTTAACTATTTTAAATTAATGCATACGATGTGGCAGTTTTTAAACTTACCTTTAGAGGATCGTATCTTTGTATCTTGTGTGATATTATTATAACGTCACCCACCGATACGTTGTTCCGTCCAGGCCCTATTTGGGGGTGTGACAAATTTTCAATCATACATAAAATATTATACTAAATGTCAGGGAGATATTTAAACATACATAATGCATACATACATTTTGTCCAGGGCACGTTTGGGGGTGTAACAACCGGCAATTTTCAAAACTTTAGATGACAATTTTACATTTTACTTTTGAGTTCGAACTTGACTTTTTGACGTGTTTTGACCTTTAATTGGCATAAATAAAACGATTACCGCGTAAAACGTCATTTTTTTGAAAACGTATTTAAATAATCAATCATATTTTTATTATTACTTATCTCTTATCACAAATTATATTTCAAACTATTAGAAACGAAAACGAGAAAAATATCTCGCAAATTTTAAAAACCTGCACACAACGCGTACCGACATAGAATTACGAAAAAATTGAAAATTACGCACCACCTTCGAACCACCATCCCCCCTCCCCCGTCACCAACAATATCCCATCATCCGAACATCCACTTCACACCCTCGTCATCTCTTACCTCGTCACAACCCTCACCGTCCCCATCTCATCACCTGTCATCATCTCACAGCCAACCACGCCACCACCTTGATCCTCCTCTCCACCCCACCTACGTCCTGCCTACAATCACCATTGCTCCACATACACCTCCATCTCCCCATCTACTGTGGCAGCAGCCACCACACCCACGCCACACACCCCCTACCATCTCTCGCCACCATCGGCTACCCAACCTTCGCTAGCCTCCCACACCACCCATTTCACCCCTCTTGTTTTTTCTTATGTGGTTAAATTGTTAAATAAATGTATAATTTATTATAATTTTTATTATTAGTGAATTATAGTCTTAGGGGTGCGATTGGTATTTGGTATACACAGTCAACGGGCTATTGGATATGTAAATTTAGCCCATAAGAGGTCTTTGTTCGCGTTTTTACAGCGATAAGGGTGCGTTTGGTTTTGGGGTTAACAACCCCAAAGGGGTGTTTGGATCTGGGTTTAACAACATAGGGTGTGTTTGGTTTTATTTATTTTTGTTTCTTATTTGATCTAGTCTAGATATATATTGCAACACGCGCGTATTTTGCAACATGGATTTGATTAAATTGGAAAACGTTGAGTTTTGTAAATGGTAAACTTTGTATATAATGAATAGGTCATTCGCATTTTCTAAAAAGTTTCTATACATATATTTTTTCACTAAAATTTCTATTATTTTTTTAGAAAACCCATAAAAGAACAGATATAGTATTAAGATTATTAATTTGTAATGATACAATAAACCGGTAAATAAGCGAAAACTATACTTTTACAAACAAGACAACTAGTTTAGTTAAAACGCGTAACGAGATACTAAATTATAAAATATTATTTTATAATACCCGACTAATAGACAAAATAATAACAATTTTTAAAGAACTTTAAAATGTTATTTATTAATTTCGAACCTTTAAAACGTCTGTTTTAACTTTAAATTTGCATGAACTTTTTTTATTAATTTATTTGGTGATTATCAAACACGTGTCGAATTATATTGTTACAATTACTCACGTTTCTTATAAAATACTTGCGAAATATTATATACTTCGAACATTTATCTTTCTCGTCTTCCTCAATTTTATATATATACTCGCCACGTATTATATAAATTTTTCTTTGCCTTTCATAATGTTAATATATACTAGAATATATTACAAACTTTGCTTTCACCACCTTTTGATTTATTTAATTTAACCACCCACAAACTCTACGACTTGTATCCAAATCCTTTATCGACGTCTCACGTTGATGTACTCATCCATCGGAAAACCCAAGTTCATCATCCTAAACTAGTGGGATATAACCGTTAAGATAAACTGCATCTTCTGGTCGAGCCGTTTCGTTTTTCGTTTGTGTTGTGCTTATTATTTACATTTCTGCTAATTGTTCTGCAACATCGAGGTGAGTTCATAGCCCTACGTTTTATTGTTTATATTCCTTTAACTTTGGATGAGAACATGCTCGTAATTACAACTTGTTTACTCTAATGATTACAAACGTCTTATCAAAGTTCGACATTGCAAACTCGTTTACATGATATGATATCACTACTTTGTTTTACTTATTGATGCAATTACTTAAAGCCTTTCTTTTGGAAATACATGGTTAATTTTACTATGGACACAATTATCTTGATCTACTTTCCCTATTTACGTGTTGCCTAAGTTGCGAATAGACCACTAATGCCCGAATTATCATGAACCGTTAATTTCTTGACCGACTGACTGGGCTGGGTTAAGTAAGCGTGATGTTTATAAATAGATCTAGTCCGTTTTGTAGCGCATACTACCGACGGTCCTCCTGATAAACTGATATATACCTATGTCAGGAATTCACTAGGTAATCCTTGGTCATATACCTCTAGGGTCAGTTACTTTCTTGTTTGCTATAATATGCTGGCATCGAATTGAGCATTTCGTTCATGACATAGCGAACCGTAAAATTACCTTTTTATGTGTGAAGTTGTATCTGTTAAAACTGTCAAAATACGTTTTATAACTTTGTAGGTCCACACTGCTTTGTTGAACGTTCCAAATTATACAAAACACTTTTCCATAATACTGGTATATCGCTAAACGTTTTTTAACCTCAGTAAATGTTTTACTTAAACCTATAATTTCACTCAACTTTATGTTGACCGTTTTTAGCATGTTTTCTCAGGTGATTAGCTTTGGACTTCTTTGACGTGCTATGTGGAGTCTACGTGCAATATGATACCATTTATCAAGACTTTATTTCTCATTCATACTCGTTGTCTTTTGAAAACCAAATTATGCTTCTGCTACATTTTACTTACGCTTCCGCAATGTTTAATTTCTTTTAAATATTGTAAAACTTATCTATTTTTAAACAATACAACGAGTTATGATTTTCAAAACGTCCATAGGGTTCGTTCCGTCGTGCTTTGTGTGTATTGGTAATTATGATGTCCCAACGCCCATCATGAGAGGAACACGTATTCCATCCAAGCACCTTTTTGGTAGGTGTAACAATTGGTATCAAATAAGCCAGAACGTTATAAGAGAACCAGGTAGAATATCTAGGTAGAATATCTAGGTCTGGTCTATAACCAGTATGTGATCCTTACGTGCTTTTATGTGTGCCTTATACGTGTTTTTGCTATGGCATATACCTGAGAACCATTCTTCTTAGCATAGCTATGAATGGTTTACCTCTGCCATGCATTTTATATATTATCTCTCTCGCTTTTTAAGTGCGTTGTGGTTATTTTTGCCAGTGAGCTCTACTTTGCTATGAGCTTACGCTTGTCTTTTCTCTGCGGTTACCTTTTCTCTACGGTTATCTTTCTCTGCTGCTAACGTTTGCTTTCGTAATATTCCCCTATTTACTTTATAGACAAGTTGTAATACATATATATCTAAACTTTTCTAAGACATTGTGAGTTGCTCAATGGTCTCACTAATTTTTCTCTTCGCAACCTTATACAATATCGTTTTACACGAAACCCGTCACAGTTGTGAAAAACTAGAAGGGGGGGTTGAATAGTTTATCGCTTTTTAATTTAAGGTTTTAAAGTTTTTATAAAAATTATAGATTCGACTTTGTGGAATACAACACTTGGCACAAAATGAACAATATACTTATCTAAACAATTATAGTATAGTATTGAAAAATTATGTAAGACAAGAAGATAATAGTAATAAACTATCAAACCACAACGCGAGAAATTAATAGTGTTCGGTAACGAATCACTCTTCGTCCACTTCACAATCCTCGAGCACCTAACTCAAGAGTTTTCTTCACTATGTCAACAAGCTCCCTTATGGTGGAGAAAACCTTACACAACTTTTGCTTATCTTGATTTCCGACACTAAGCTAGATGTCGAGTTCTAATCTTAGCTAGAACCAATCTACCACAACTTCACTACACAACTTTGCTTCACGACTTGATCACGACTACACAACTTCTTTACACTTTAGTTATCTCACACCACTACTAAACCAAGCCCCACTACTATATTCACACTACACTAAAACACTACTAGGAAAGATCACCAAGATCTCCAACTATACTTACAACAAATCACCAAGATCCTAAGCTATTACACAACTTCAAGATTTACAAATGATTACAGTTATGATATGGATGCAATAAGATTGCAACAACACACAACGGTTGTAATACACTTCCTCACTTGATGATGGAAGAATTCTTTTTTTCTCTTGCACTTGAGGATGGAGGTTGGATCACGTTAGGAAACAAAGCATTATGATTACATTGGATCAAAGGATTTTTAATAAGATGTGTAGATTTGTTTAAGGAACAGAAATAATGAGTGCAACATATGAGAAAATAGTGAGAAAAGTTTAGTATTTATAGGCACAAACTGGAGGAGAGTCTACCTATTGGCGTTGTCCCCCCTTAAAAGTAGGCGTCCCTCTTTAAATTAAAGGGTACCGCTCATGTATTAAAGTGGGCCGCCCTAGACTAGGCGCTCCCAGTTTGTCTTTTGTGTATGGGGAATAGTTCTAGAACATTTCTAGCCTTGTTTAGGTCGAAAATTTGAAATTCAAATGTTTTATTTTGAAGAAAACATTTCTTTTAATGTAGAAAATTATTGTAAATGTTTATAAAAATATTTACAACATTTTATAAAAGTTGAGGTGTTGAATAAAAATTCCCTTTGATCAAAAATGCATTCAAGCAACCTATTTATTCATACATTTTAAGTGATGTAATTTTCGAAATGAAATTTACTACTAATGACTTGTTTACAGTTTAATTAACCATTGAACGTTTTTATATTTGTGATTATCAAAACGGAAAGAATGTGAAAAAATTAATAATTTTTAGGCATTATTTCTATCAACACTTCCCTTTTTTCATGATTACTAATTTAAACTCATTAAATTGTAAAAGTTATTTTAAACAAGTATATGAGTTTTTATGTCATTTCTCCCCCTTTTTGTAGAATCAAAAAGGCATCGTCGAGAATTACTAGTAAAATCGACGGAATAAATGCTCCCCTTGATGTGTGCTCCCCTCGTTCGAGGGCACTAAAGAATCGAGCTATGGTTTCTTGGCTACAAAAACATTTAAAACAATAACCAAATAATTTCTAACATATATCAAGAAGGAAGGCAAAATAGGAACAATGCAAGCACACATCAAAGCAAAATAAACTTCATTCATTTATGAGCAATGTATGTTAACTTCACACAAGCATACATAAAGAAAAACAAATATGCTTTAGAAGCATATTAATACATAAAAAACATCCTAAATAGCCATATAAGGATTTTTGACTTGTTTGCGACACAAAAGGGTATGGCGATTATTTGGAGGCATATTATGAGATTAGTTGGTCGGAGAGCTTTGGAGCGGAGGCGGTGTGGAGGGTAATCTCTTTGAATTCCTAGGTGGTGGGTGAGGATCGAGTTGAGGAGAATTTAATACAATAGATATCCTCACTTAAAGCAAGGAATTATTTTTAGGTGAAGATGCAACAAGGGCAATACCCAACATGGGTTTCAACTTGGTTGATGTTGAGGGTGTGTGGTAGGTTTGGAGATATGTCTTGTAGTTGATTAATGTCATCAACTAGGCTTTCTCTACTTGTAATAGAGTTGGTGTATGTTTGAGTTTGGTTGTCACTTTGGGTATAGCTTGAGTGTGAGTAACATGTGAATTTGGTGGGTAAGATGGGAAATATAGTATTTGAGACAACATGTGGATGATGTTTGAGTGTCTCTTAATGTAAGGATTGGAGTAAGCCTGTATTGGTGTGATTTTGTTTTCTAAAGAGGTTTATGATGAGAGTGAGTGTTTGGCAATTGGTGTATGTGAACTTACAATTGAGCTCAATGGATGTGTTACAAGGTGTTAGTTTCTTCCTCATATGGGTCTCACACTCATTTTGCTACTTTTATGGATTGGATGTGGTTTTTGTTAGGGAGATGTCATTGGTGAGGATGATTGTGGATAATGTGATGGTTGAGTAATGTATTATAGTGAATGGAAATGGTTTAAATTATATAAAGAATGAACATTTAAAAAAATGATTAAATCAATAAATGTTTATGAATTTATGGAAAACAGTAGCTAATCCCAAGAGGGTATTAGGTCAAAGGGGGGATGAAAAAATAATGTTTTAACCCCGTCACAGTCTATGCCGGTCCCCATCATTATGGTTCGGTCCCCTTAAAGAAAAGGGGACCGCCCTTTTATGAACTAAGGGGGCCACCTACTGCTATTTCCCAGATTTCCCAAAAATCATTTTTTCACAAAATTTTGTGTGAGGGTTTCTGTTTTGGTGTTTAATTTACAGCAAGTCTATCCTTTTATGGCAATTAAGATTTTTTAGCACATAGCAATTAAGCATTCAACATTTTACATATATATGACAAGTTGTAGGATAAAACTATTTCACATAATTTTGGCATATAATCATATATGAATTGAAGACCAAAGAATGAAGAGCATATAAAATAGCAACTAGATATAATGCACAAAGAATTTTTCTTGACAAGAGGGTTAAGTTAAAAAAATGAAAACCAAACTTTTGTGCAAATACTAGTGAGTTGTCTAATGCGACAAATGTGAGAAGCTAATATTTCGACACTAAGACAATGTAAAACCTAAGAAATAACCAAATGCTCTTTTGATTTATTTTGAATCAACCAAGATGTCAATAATATATATTAATTATATACTTTGACAACAAGTAAGAAGAACATTATGCATTTGTGAAAAATGTTTTTAGACAATAATCACAACAATATATGAAAATTAATTTTCATGAGCCCTAGTTGTGAGATAGACTTTAGAAAATATTAGATGGGAACTATCGTTATAATTAGATATGCATTTAGATAGAAGAATTTGTAAAAGTTTGCTTATAGACTTTTCCTAATCTTGTGTTTTTGTGTAAAATAGAAACCTAGACACAGAAAATAAATCGTCAGTCAGAGATGGGTGTTCTCTTAAAGTCTGTGTGGTCCCCTTAAAATAAGTGGCCCTACCGCCTTTATAAATATAAGGGGCCGCCACCTGAATGAGAAAAATTTTCCCTCAGATTTTTTGACAAAACAGTTTATTGATGATTATCATTTCTTTAATATGTCTGAAAACTTAATCAATTTGGTTCCATCATTTCCTATACCGTATACGTAAAGTGTTAAATGGCTTCCACGTAAAAGTGGTTTTAGTTAGAATACGCGGCTATTTTAGTTTCTGAATAGACCTATTCTATAGAGAATATTAACCTTTTGAACATTATCACGAAGGAAGTGATGGCGAATCTCAATGTGTTTTGTTCGTGAGTGTTGAACGGGATTCTTACTTAAGTCTATAGCCCATTTGTTATCACACATTATTGGAATGTCATCTAACCTAATAACATAGTCACGATAGCGATTTTTCATTCATAAGGCTTGTTTACATGCCTTCCAGCGCTTACATATCTCACGTTATGGAGATGCAAGAGCGTATTGCTTCTTTCAAAAACCAAGATGTTAGACAACATCCCAAAAATGTGCAAACACCACTATTTTCTCTTATCTTTGCGATCTACGTAATCTCCCGCATGATCCGAATCCGCATACACTATTGTTTCTATGCCGGATCCCTTAGGATACCATAATCCTAAATGCGTAGTGCCTTTAATGTATCGGAAGATAATTTAACTGCATTCTAGCCAGAGGTTTTGGATCCTCTTGAAAGCGTGCACAACGGCAAAACTAAACAAGATATACGGGTCTAACTTGCCGTAAAGTATAATAAACTACCTATCATGCCTCTATATTTTGGGTATAATCAAACGGACTACACCTTCTTCCGTCTCTCGTGATTTGGTTTTCGTATACATAGAGTTTTTTTTGGAATTATAGTCTCTAGTCAAATTTCTTAAGCAATTCCTTATATAATTTTGATTGATTAAAAAATATTCCAGTCATCTAATTGGTTTATTTTGTAATCCTAAGACAAAATTTAGTTCCCCATTATACTCATAATTCAAACTCACCATGCATGAATCTTAGTCAAGTCATCAATCACACATTTCATTACAAGTTGATCCAAATATAATGTCCATCAACATATATTTGGCAATGAAGAGGGTTGGAGTCTTCATTTAGTAAAAGAGTGTGGTTATCTTACCTTCCCCATATAGTAATCATGTTTAATAAGAAAGTCTTTTAAATCCGATCGCAACCAGAGCATTTGGGGCTTGTTTTTAGAACCATAAAGAGCCTTTCTTAAGTCTACTACCATAATTATGTTTTCGAAGTCAATGAAAGGTCACGATGTTGATTAGCTATCACTGGGAACGAACGCATACCATGTCGAATTTGGGATGTTGCAGGGTTAGCACATCATTCACGGACACCAGTTGGCAATTTATAATTGCATTCATATACGTCGAGCCTCGGTGTCATGAGCTTAGGAAACGTAATTACTTTTTATGATGTTTGCATCTGTTGCTTAATCATACACTTGGAAATCTTGCGGTCCTACCATTGATTTACATAAACCTATGAATTCACCAACTTTATGTTGACGTTTTAAGCATGTTTTTCAGGTCAATAAGGCACGAGGTGCGATGATACATTGGGAGTCAATAATTGAAGAGTCAACACTTAAGATTTGGGGTCTTATTACACTTTGGGGACAATTGTTATAAACCGAAATCTTTATCTATTTTGTTGAACCATTTGAAGCCATGAGCTTATGTAACAAACAAGTATTTTGTTAATCCAATGTATCTTTTTCAAACGACACGTTTAGTAGTCGTTCTCTGATCTTGTGCTATTGACCCAATAATGTAACGCCTTCGGATATTCAACATTCCGCTGCATACTCAGATTTGAGGGTGTTACAGATTGGTACCAGAGCCAAGGTTATAGAGAACCAGGTCAAAAGTTTTTGTCTGGACTATAACCATTTTCAAAACTGTTTTCACAAATGGGATTTGTGAGGGACATACATGCATTACTTGTTTACGTCTAGCGCATATATGCTTACATGACATACATTGGTTAAGCATTAGTAGGGTACTAAGTGCTTACCTGATTAATATACGTGTATATAAATGATATTACGTATATTACTATAAAGGCTTTATTATTAAAACCTTACAGACATAACATATCGAATTTTCTTATAAGAGATACTTATATAAGTTATTTTACTTTTTGCAGTAACCATGTCTTCTGCGACGTCTGATGTTACCTACACTTCCGTCTACACCGACTCTGAGCCCAGCAGAGCTTTCTAGGGAGCCGATTACGAGGAGATATCGGAGGGAGACATTCCACGGGTCATCGTACTAGGATACAACGGACTCCCGCTACAGCCAGTAGCCCCTCCGTCACCAGACTACATACTAGGTCCAGAAAATCTACAGATACTACCAGTTCCTCAGGACGAGGATAAGCGTGAGCCTATGTTCATACAGGCACATGACCCTGACTACATGCCAGAGCCTATATACCCTGAGTATATACCCTTGGAGGATGACCATGAGTTTCTGGCTGAGGAACAGCCATTACCTCCTATTTGTTCACCTCTCGATGCTGACGTCATACGTAATCCCCACGCACTACAGGCGATAACCTCTATACTCCAGAGCAAGAGTGTATAAAGTGATATAAGTACAAAGAGCACTATTAGATCTGCACAACTACCCCCTCACATAGAGTAACCGAAAACTCCAGAACGTACACCGCGACCACTTGGACGCTCAGACTAAACACACATCTATATTGACAAGCCACCGCCTAGCAGACACGATAACTCCACACGTTCCACTGTGTCTCTTACCTCGACATCATAAACGAGGATCTGCGCTCTGCCGTCCCTCATTTATATCGCAACTAGAACCTCATAAAACAACACCCACAATAACATAGTTGATCCCATCATCGCACTTCCAGAGCATCTGATACTAGTAGTTTAATATCTCTTAGATGTATCGCTTCTGTCGTATGAGATCTCCAGAAAAATACCCATCTCTCTCGCCATACTTAACTCATACATCCATGAAATACACATACAAATGAGATAATCCCTCCCACCTCGACAGATCCGAAACCTTCAGATCGCCAAACGCTCATACCAAAACAGCTCAAGAGACTCCGACCACTATAGCGGTCGTACATAGAAGTACCCCTCGTGAGCTCCGCTTATGGCCCTACCCTCGCCCCCCTAGCCACGTCTCCATCATTCATTATCTAGCGCCACAGAACGACTCTCGTCTCAAAATATATAACCCACTCTTTCTAATCTTCATCTCTGAGCCTGACCTCACAGTGGCCTATCGCCGCACATACCCGTCTCTCATATCAATCTCCAACCATAAAATGAACTCTTATACTGACATAAAACATCACCCACTCTCATGATATAGGATATACATATCATCACACGCAGTGAGTAGTCCACACCGTGCCAGCTTATACTGAGTCAACGTAGTATACTGTTGATCTCGCAATTTCTCCGCATGCACCTCTATACATAAAACCCAATAATCATAGATTGTCGCGTAGAATAATCGAGAGATCTACCTGATCTGAAAGCATGTCAACCAAGAATGCTATCTGATACTGGCTCCCCCCAGTCTACTCTCGCGAACTAACAGCTGCACCAATAGCATCTATTACCACCAACTCCATGTGCGACCCCATCACACTCCAGCGCCGACCAGCGCTCGCATATCTACACCCCAAAAACACAACACGCCCCCTGCCTAAACTTGCCCAATCCACAAGAGAATGCGCCTAGCCACTCATGGTGCGTACATGTGTGCAGTAATCTCTCTCCGTCTCCATCTCTAATCTTCATGATTAGTGCTAATGAAATGGAACTCTCTATTCGAGCCCGACCAGAACTTCCAGTCTCTCTATCCATTCACACTGAACGCTCTGATCTGCGGAGATCTTATTGCTGCCCCCTAGAATTAAATCACTGTTCGTATCTTGCAAATAATTTATGGTGTGATCTTCAATAGCTAGACCAGGACTTATCATAGTTAGTAAAGGTCCACACCCATCAAAAATACCACGGTCTCGAGCTGCACCCTGTTAAATACAAGGATAAAGATAACCCTGACTTCAGAGCCGAGTAATTGTTAAGTCTGATCTTAAGCAGATATAACACCATTAGTCTAGAGTGTGAAATCACCGATACGACTATTGCTCGGAGATATCTTTGAGACATAACCCGGCACTATCGCCACCTTACTCGCTTCATATCCGCGTCGTTTGTCACATACGCCACAATCTCCCGGCGCCCCGCCTTCACTACTTCCCCACCCGACGATATCAAGTTAAACGGTCTCCCCTAGGCCCATACCGCTCAGTTGCACTCTATAGTTCTACTACACAAGCCACTCCATAGAGAACCCTCGCAATAATAATCATAGTTTGTAATCTGTAACCTAGGCAGATTCAAAGTTTAATATAAAAGTTCTTTTGTGATATTCAATATTGTTCTTCTTAGCATTATTGATTAGATTTCGCATAATCAATAGTGTTCACTCAGTCTTTCATCATTGTTACTTTAGATTTATCTAAGGCAACAAACTCTTTACAAGCTAAAGGTTTAAATCTATTCAGTAAATCGATCCAACAAGTGGTACCAGAGCAGATCTAAGGCTAACTCCATTGTTTGAAGCAGATCTTAATTCAAATCTATAAGCATGCCCATCTCCTCTTCATGTAATCACAGTTTCCTTCTGACTATAAGGTACAAAATGTTCAAACAATGTCTTGAATCTTTTAAAACTCTTTAGAAGAACTTTGATAGTGAAAGAGAAAAACATAACAGAGCCAAACTAGAAATTCAAGGTGATGAGTTAGCCTTAGAGTCTCTAGAATCTAGGATACTTGGACATGAAAAGAATGAAATGGCTTGGGGTGAAAAATATGAGTTTCAAAACTATAATCTTAAGTGTAGAGAAATAAAAATTAACAACCTTAAAACAGAATTAGAAAAAGTTGTTAAGGAAAGAGATGAGTTGAAAGTTAAGATAGAAAAATGGGAAGAATCATCCAAGAGTCTTAATAAATTACTCAACAGTCAAATGAATGTTAATGATAAAAATGGTTTAGGATATGGCACACAAATGGATGAAATGAGTAACAAGTTTGAAACTGATAGTAAGATTAGTATGAGTATTTTTGAGGTCAGATCATGTGATGAAGAGATCACATCAGCAAATGATAGGTTCTATAAAGCAGATGGGTATCATGCTGTTCCCCCTCCTATAACAGGGAACTTATTAACCCCAAGAGCTGACATATCATTTGCATGTTTAGATGAATTTGCCATTAGGAAATAAATCATTGAGTCAAAAACAACTGAGCTTAAAAATGACATTAGTAAATCTAAAACTAGTAAGACTGTACATAATACAAATGAAGTAAATATTGAAAAACCTAAGTCAGTATATGAATCAGTTGTGTCTACACCAAACATTAATAGAGAAAAAGTCATCATTGAGGATTGGACCTCAGATGATGAGGAGGAAGTGTCTGGAGTGCAAAAAGTTAGACCTAAGACTAGAGATGATAAAAGTGGTCAAAATTCTCATAAACAAGGAGTTGGGTTTAGGAAAGTAAAATCTTGTTTTGTTCGTAAAAGTACTGACCACTTGATCAAAGACTGTAATTTCCATGACAAAAAGAGATAAGAGTCTAATCTAAAAAATGTGGTTAATTATGGTTAAAAGGGAGTAGGCAAAACCAACCCCCCCCCCCCCCCCCCCCCCACCCCCCCCCCCCCCCCCCCCCCCCCCCCCCCCCCCCCCCCCCAACATAACCCCCCACTCGCCTATCGCGTACCTACTACCATCAATAATAATGTAAGCGACGTTATAATCATACGTCTATAAACATGTGTGTTCAGAAAATACTCTGTACCAGACATTTAAGTACTAGGACTGTGCCCACGCTTGGTTATCATAGTCATAGCAGGTACTAGTGCAAACAGTAACAGAGACTTTGTCGTAGTACTGCTAGGCCATGATTAACTGAGAGCCTAGCTTAGCTAGAGCGCCGCAAGATACTTCGGATCATCTAATAGTGACTAGGAGCCCTTAACTCCAGTACCGCTTAGTACTTGCTAGTTCAGTCTAAGCTTACTTACTATTAGTATTGCCACAGGACACTCTCTACACCTCCCTGGTCACAAACTTCACATCCGACCTCTCTTCAGAACGAAACACACCCCACGCACTCAGCCCGTTACCACCCCCCTGAGACCATGGGAACCACACTCGCTTAAAATGAACACAAGCTAAGCTCATGGTAAATTTAAATTGAGGTTCATATCTCAAACAAAACCAGACTTTAGACCCAAAAAGACTTTAAAACAAGATGATTAAAAAACTCTTTGGGTTTTTAAAAACATGACTAAATGCTGGGAAAAACAAGAAGTAGTAGTTCAATAACTGGTAGGGTAAGACTGAATATTGGACCTTAAAAAAAGTCAAGATGGGTTTAGAGGCCCTAAGGGAAATTACAGAGCTTCATGTGTCCAAAGGGAATGTAGGATCATTATGCTCAAGGTGGTTGAGTTGTTGACCCAAAAGGATTTCCAAGTCTGTATTGGCTTGGATCCCCTAAGGATTTTCCAGTGGTGGATAGTGGTTGCTCTAGCATATGACTAAGGCAACAAAAGCTTATATTTTAGACTATGGAAGATTACAATGAAGGACTTTATGGCTTTTGGGAAGTGGCATCCAAAGAGAGAGTACACAACGATTTTATATTGCTGGTTCTCAGAGAATAGATAAAGGACCTACTTTGGAATACATACTACTTCCACTTACACCTCATAGGACATGGATTACAGTAAAGGATTGTTGTTCAAATTGCACAAGGGAAAAACCTTCTGAAAATGCCTTCGTTCAGGATAAAGATGTCCAAGATTAGTGGATGCAATGATAAGGAAGAAACAATCTTATGCAAGGATAATGGAAAAACAAAAGATTTGCAGGATGAACTTGAGTTGTTGGCTTTACTCAGAATTGTTGATAAATGCTATAGGGGATGTTTCAAGAAACAGCATTTAAAGAAGAAAAAAAAGGAGAAGTGCATCTCAAAAGAAGGCAACCTCAAGTATTAGTTACTAACCAACTTTAGTACTGATAGGCCATTTGTTAGTACTGATAGATCATTTGTTAGTACTGATAGGTCTAACACACCCAATGTTAGTGCTGCTAGTACTTCCACAGGTGCAAATGCTGATGAATCATCATTTGTCTATCTTGGAGGCAAAATACCTATTGATGCATCTACTCTCCCTAATGCTGATTTACCCATTGATCCAAATATGCCTGACTTGGAAGATGCTTCTGATACTCTCCCAAATGATGGAATATTCAATGGAGCTTATGATGATGATGAAGATGTGGGTGCAGTGGCTGATTTCAACAACATGGATAACACCATTGCTGTCAGTCCTATTCCCACACTCAGAATTCATAAGGATCATCCAAAAGGACAAATTCTAGGAGATCCTACATCAGCAGTTCAAACAAGAGGGAAGATTCAAAAGGCTTCTTCAGCACAACAAGCCTTAGTAAGTTACATTCACAAACAGAACAGAACAAACCACAAGGATCATCAGAACTGTTTGTTTGCATGTTTTCTCTCTCAAGAAGAACCCAAGACTATATCACAAGCCTTAAAGGATGAAAGCTGGGTTGAAGCAATGCAAGAGGAATTGCTCCAGTTCAAGTTACAGCAGGTTTGGATACTTGTGGATTTGCCTTTTGGAAAGAAGGCAATTGGCACTAAGTGGGTTTTCAGAAACAAGAGAGATGAGAGAAGCATTGTTGTGAAGAATAAAGCCAGGCTTGTAGCTCAAGGTCATAGACAAGAAGAAGGAATAGACTATGATGAGGTTTTTGCACCTGTTGCTAGAATAGAGGCAATCAGGCTGTTCTTAGCCTTTGCATCATATATGGGATTTCTTGTCTATCAAATGGATGTTAAAAGTGCTTTTCTCTATGGCACAATTGAAGAAGAGGTGTATGTTCATCAACCTCCAGGCTTTGTTGATCCTGCTCATCCAAACAAAGTCTATAAGGTGGTTAAAGCTCTTTATGGTCTACATCAAGCTCCTAGAGCTTGGTATGAGACACTCTCTTCTTTCCTGCTGGAGAATGGTTTTAGAAGAGGTACCATAGACAAAACCTTGTTTATCAAGAAGAATAAGAGTGACATTATGTTGGTCCAAGTCTATGTGGATGACATCATATTTGGCTCTACTAAGAAGTCTATGTGTACTGAATTTGAAGAAGTTATGCACAAAAGATTCTAGATGAGCTCCATAGGAGAGCTTACATTCTTTTTGGGACTACAGGTGAAGCAACAACCTGATGGAATCTTCATTAGTCAAGACAAGTATGTAGCTGACATTCTCAAGAAGTTTGATTTTTGCTCCATCAAAACAGCTACTACTCCTATTGAGTCAAACAAACCCTTGGTTAAAGATGAAGATGGTGTAGAGGTAGATGTGCTCTCTAATGTATTTGACTGCATCAAGGCCAGGTACATCATGTTTGATTTGGTTGCCTGTGCTAGATTTCAAGTCACTCCAAAAGCCTACCATTAAATGTCAGTGAAAAAGGATATTTTAGGTACCTCAAACATCAACCCAATTAGGTTTTGGTATCCTAGGGAATCATCTTTTGACTTTTAAAGATTACTCAGATAGTGATTATGGAGGAGCCTGCCTTGATTAGAAAATCTAACTATAGGTGGATGTCAATTTTCGTGTAGAAGATTGATATCATGGCCATGCCAAGAAGCAGGATTATTGTGGCAATTCATACTACCGGGCATATATGTTGCTAGACTGCCAAATGTTGTGGGCAAGTATTATGGATACAGAATCAGATGATGGATTATGGTTTCAATTTCATGAACACCAAAATCCATATTGATAATGAGAAGCACTATAAGTGTTATCAAGAATCCTGTTGCTCATTCAAGGACCAAGCATATTGAGATTCATTTCCATTTTATAAGAGATTGTTATGAGAAGAGACTGATAGAGGTTATCAAGATTCACACAGATTCTAATGTTGCAGACCTTTCACCCAAAGGATATGATGTACAAGATTTAACTTTTGGTGGTTAGCATTGGAAAGTTAAATCTGTTAGCTACATTTGAGGGGAGGTGAAAATTTGTAAAGTTTGTACAAGTGTAGTAAAGTCTTCTAGTTAAAATTTAATATGCTAGGGTATTATTACTGGTAGTTACGGAAATAGTTAGTTTAGTTATGATATATTGTAGCATTTTTCTTGTTTTGACTAACTATTTCAGGATAAGCATGGATTTGAGGATGGATAGAAGTTGTGCTGCCAATTCTACTCATATATGGTCTGTAAGTACTAAGTACTAGAGTTAATTCTGGTAGTCTATAAGTTAATTCTGGTAGTCTATAAGTTAATTCTGGTAGTCTATAAGTTAATTCTGGAAGACTATATTAGTACTGGTAGGCTAATGTTAAGTCTGGTAGATGACCTCGTTGTGCTGGTAAGGGGAATATGTTTTTCTTATTTAAATATTACCGTTAGAGATTTTTACGGCGCATACTTCTAAGATAGGTTTTCTATTTGGATAATTACTGCACTTTATTCTATAAAATATCTTTCTTTGCTCTAAAGAAACTTCTTTTACAGTCGGTCCAATAAGAAACCTTGTTATTCATCAATAAAAACTCAATTATCTCTCTCTACCAGTACTTAGTAATTCACTCATATCAAACCCATCACTAGAATTTGAATTCTTACGACTTTTGTTCATCAACGTGTTCATATGGCCAATCTAAAGTACTCAGACAAGCATAATATGGTAGCTTTCCTGAAGAAACCAAATGAAAGTGTTGGTTTCACTGAGGTAGTGGATTTTCTTAAAGGTACATCTCTCAGGTATGCCTTAACTCATAATCCTACTATCTATGACTCCTTAGTCAAACAGTTCTGGCAAACTGCCACAGTCAAAACACTTTGCTAATGGGACTCAACAATTAGTAGCATCTATAGACTCTAAAGAGTATACTATTACTGATGCATCTGTCAGAAGTAAACTTCAATTTGTAGGATGCAACAGGAATACATAATTTATTGAATGCTGTAATAAGGTGGATTTGCCACATTGGGGTTAGGTTACTGAGGTAAATTAACTTTTTGGAAAAGAATTTTTACCCAATGAATTTTTTAATCCATATATTTTCACTGCTTAAGCTAAAGTTGGTGGGTGGGATCAATTTGGTAGCACTATTGCTACTGCATAATTGTTTTCTATAATAGGGTTTTTCTAATTTTCTTAATGTTTTTTAATGGTAATGGTTAATAATCGAGGAGTAATACAAAAATTTTAATGTATCCAAGATTTTTACAAATTATTTTGGACATTAATATGATATAAGAAAAGTATTTAGCCATACGTTGACCTAAGACGCTTTTTTGCAATATGAAAAGGGGTATGAAGGGGATTTTGTACCATTGCTGCTGCTATATTGGCAGGTGAGTATGGATCAGGGTGAGGATCAGGCAAAACCAGCTGAAATCCCATTCTACACACTGTTGATCCATACCATCGACATCCCTGCCACTATTCCATCATCACACTTCAATCACCACCTCATACCACTTCATCACACCTCACTTACCACTTCTACAATCACAACCTTACTCACCACCCTCATTACTTCACATAGTCCTATGAAGCCATCCTATCCCTGAAGGTAACATCAGGATGGGCTGAGGCTAATATACAATTACAGTATTGCTGGTACTTGTACCTAACTTCGTGACCGGGTTACTAGTTTGGGAAAGCGTTGAAGGAAACCCAAACAGACAGTGGGAATGTGTGCTTTACTATTGGTAACAGAAGGTGAAATATCTGAAATAGTTTGAAGTGGAAATTCCAAGAAGGTAATTGTGTCTGCCATCAGAGGGTGACGCACAGATGGATCAGTGGAGGAAATTCAGGATATTGATGATGATCTCTAGTCTCTTGTTTAGGAATCCATGGAAAGATCAAGTCAACAGATTTGTTACTCCTACAAAAAGCTTAGGTAGGTCATGACGAAAGAAATCAGTCCTACACTCTTTTTTTTGGAGGCAGTCTAAAACTTTGTCCAAAAGGTTGCTTCTCAAGTGTTAGCAAAGCAAAGTCGACTGATAAGGGCAAGAGATATAGGAGGAGAGCAAGGTCAATGGCTAAAAAACTTAATACTGGATTGGATGCTGAGGATGAGATTAATACTGGTAGAGTTGAGATTAATACTGGTATTGAAGATGTTAATACTGGTAGTACTAAAGTTGATACTGGTAGAACATCAATTAGTACTTCTAGTAT
Organism: Tanacetum coccineum; assembly: GCA_026074375.1. Taxonomy (NCBI): domain Eukaryota; kingdom Viridiplantae; phylum Streptophyta; class Magnoliopsida; order Asterales; family Asteraceae; genus Tanacetum; species Tanacetum coccineum. The sequence continues at coordinate 25,245 of BQNB010081114.1, forward strand.
AATCTCTTTTATAAAAGGGGAGTAAGCGAAGGAAAGCTCAGTGGTGTAAGAGGATATCCAGGTACTCATAAGATAAAAGAACCAAAATAGCCAAGAAGATGCTGGATTGGAAGAGGCTATAAGATTGCAAGCTCAAATGGATGAAGAAGTTGCAAAACAGATTCATTTAGATAAGATGATAGCCAAAAGAGTGCAGGAAGAACAAGAATTGTCAGAGCAACAACTGAAAAGAAAGGCTGAAGTTCAAGAAGCTGCACAGTTCTATACTGAAGAAGATTGGGACACCATTAGGGAAAAACTGGAAGCTAATACAGAGGTAGTCAAGAGTCTCCAGGGAGAAAGTATAAGCAATGATGATTTTGCAAAAAGAATGGTGGAAATGATAAATGAGAAGAAGAAGTTCCTATGTGAACAAAAAAGCTAATAGCAAATAAGGAGTAAGCCAATGAAACGACAACAACGAGAGTTCATGAGTACTTATCAAGCAATCTGAAGACTCATGGAAATTGTCTTAATTGAAGAAGCTTTCTTTTGAAGAGTTGAAGACTGAATTTGAAAAGCTGACGAAGTGTATTGAAAGCTTTGTGCCCATGGAAACTGAAGTAAGAGTGAAAAGACATGGATTACAGCTAGAACAAGAAACTTCAAAGAAACAAAAGATTGACATTGAGGATGCTTCAATCACAAAGGGAAAAGATGAAGTTGTAAAGGAAGAAGAAGCTGAAGTGCCAGTTAAGAAAACAGGAAAGAGAAGGATAGCAAAGGAAAGAAAGGGAATAATATTGCCAAGACTGCACAGAGGAGTTTAACATGAAAGAGAAGCATTTATGAAAGAAAAAGTCAATGATTGCTTCATCAGAATCAGAGATTGGAGTAGATGCTATTCCAACTGCTACAAAACCTCCTACTATTGTTAATTGGAAGATCATTTCTCAATCAAGTCAAAAGGCTGCTTATCAGATCATAAGAAGAGATGGTTCTGATAAAATTTATATGAGTTTTAGAGCCATACTTAAAGACTTTTCAAGAGACGATCTCATAGAGTTGTACAGATTGGTGATAAAGAAGTATGGGGATAAATAGACCGGAAGAGATTATATGACAGGTACTTGGGGTGTCTCAAGACATGTTTGATCACCTCTAGTGATGATGCTGATCTGGAGGTTTGCCACTTAAACGAAAAGATAATTAATTGAGATTACTATCTACTTGTGCGTACCATTGCCTAACATTGGATGCATCTACTATATATATGTTAGCAGATAGAAATATCTTTGTAAAAGATGCTTGCCAAGTATGTAAGATAAAGCTTCTAGATGGAACAATGGAGATGTTTGTATCAATCCTAAAAGATGATTAGAAGAAGTGAGGGATAAGAAAAGTTATGAGTCTCTCAGTGCGTGTGATATTTTTTTTGGGAAACTATAGACTATGATGGAATTGGGAAGGATTGTTTAAGTGTTGGTTTTAATCATACCAACAAAATGGGATTGGCGGGGGGCCCCCCCCCCCCCCCCCCCCCCCCCCCCCCCCCCCCCCCATCCGTATTCAGTTCACCATGTCTAACAGGACGATCACAGAACTAGCTAGTCCAAGGCAACGGCTTTGGTAAAGACTTCTCAAATCCGTTGATGGTTGACAGTTTACCAAAACACTATTTTGGTAATCACTCACCAGTGTTTTTTAAAACAAAGAGTTGGGCTACTCCCGAGCAAATGGCTCTGGTAAGAGATCTCAATCCGTTGATAGCTATGTTTGCTAAAAACTATAAGGTCTCAAAGCACCTTGTTTATTGTAATGAAGTATTGACTAGTCATAGCAAAGGATCATGTTAAAAGAATAGTCAATCCGTTGATGTTGGTACGTTTGCCAAAAACTACAAAGCCAACTTAGTTGGATGTTGTTGTGGAGCTGTGATGCAGAGAGGATGAGATGCTGTTAAAGATTAAAAGCCAAAGTATGACCTGTCTTCAATCAACACAACAGATCATCATAAGAGAAGCTATTATTAAGAGAAGTGTTTGGAATATAATCTCCCAAAAGCTCAAAATTGAAGAAAACTGGAGAAACTTGATAGTTAACAAGTGAAGTCAGTTTAGGGGAGGATTGTTAGGAATTTTGTATAACAGACTTAATTTTGTTAGTGTATTATAGTTAGTTCTGCTAGTTATTAGTTAGTACTGGTAGAAGGATTATCATAGTTAGTATTGGTAGTGTTAAATAGTTAATAATGCTTATGTAATAGTTAATCTACATACGTAGGAAGTTAGTCAGTGTTAAAGATAAGCATGAGATATCTTAGGAAAGGATATGCATTATCTTTATGCGTTTTGTTTTAAGCCCTTTTGGGTTTCTTTAGTCTATAAAAGACAACCCCTAGGCATAGTTAGTAGATATAGTTCGACACAAATCATCGAGATTGCATTGTAATCATAGGTTGTTAATTGTAACCTAGGCAGATTGAAAAGCTTATTATAAAAGTTCTATTTGTGATATTCATATTGTTCTTCTTAGCATTATGATTAGATTCCGATATCAATAGTGTCTATCGTGTTTCATTATTGTTGCTTTAGAATTATCTAAAGGAGCAAACTCTTTGCAAGCTGAAGGTTAAGATCTATTCAGTAAATCGATCCAACATATTGAAATCTCGAGTCGGATACTCGGGGAGTGAAGTAGGGCGAAGAGGATCTTCGTAGCCGAACCACTATAATTCTTGGTGTTGTAGTTTGATTGTTCTATCTCTTATCTCTTATTTACACTTTATACTTATTGTTTATATTGTTATTGTATTGCAAGTAGTTAGATATGTGATTGTTAGTAAATAGATACATTATGTGTTTATATTGTTGGTTGATCTCACATATACTCGAATCCAACGTTTTTATAACCAAAGTTTTAAAACGCTAATTAACGGGTTAACTATTCAACCCCCTTTCTAGTTTTCATAATTGGTATCAGAGCCATGTTACTTAATATTTTTAAAATATATTGTATTTTAAAGCTTAGATTGATCTATGGATTCCGACAAATATCTAGAAGGGCAATCTATGCAAAAACCACCACTTTTTGAAAGCGACAGTTTTATTTATTGGAAAAATAGATTCGAAAGTTATGTGAAATCAAAAGATCTTGATACTGAAGGTGATTTTCTACCTGTTCAAAACAATTCGGAAATCAAATTAGATGAGGTTGTCCCTTTTGAGAAACAAAATGATGACCTTAAAAAGATACTTGCGAAAAATAATAAAGCTAAAATGGTTATTTATAATGCTTTGCCTAGAAAGAATATGGAAGAATTTTCATGTGTAATACGGCAAAAGAAATTTGGAAAACCTTGTTAATCACTCATCAAGGTAATGGTCAAGTCAAAGACAACAAGATCGACCTTTTGGTACAACAATATGAACAATTTGTCATTTTTGAAGATGAATCTATAGATAGTGCTTTCGCTAGATTTAATACTATTATTACTAGTTTAAAATCTCTTGATGAAGGTTACTCTATCAAGAACTACGTTAGGAAGTTTCTTAGGGCTCTACATCCTAATTGGAGAGCAAATGTCTAGGAAATCAAAGAGTCGAAAGACTTGACATCACTATCACTTGATAAACTCATCGGGAACCTTAAAGTTCACGATATGATCATCAAGAAAGGTTTTAAAATAGTCAAAGCTAAAGGAGAAAGGAAATCCCTTGCTTTAAAGGCTAAGAAGGAATCTAGTGATGAAGAAAGTTAGACTTCCAGAAGTGAAGACAAAGAGTACGCCATGACGGTTAGAGACTTCAAGAAGTTCTTCAAGAGAAGAGGTAGGTTCGTGAGACAACCATGGAATGACACAAAGACATTTCAAAGAAGCCGAGATGACAAGAACGGAAAAAGTAATATGAAGTGCTTTAGATGCGGAGACCCGAATAATCTTATCGGAGAATGTCCGAAACCACCGAAGGACAAGAACCAAAGAGCTTTCGTCGAAGGTTTTTGGAGTGATAGCGGTGAGGAATATGATGAAAAGGCAAAAGACGAAACGTGTCTCATGGCTCAAGCATCTAGCGAAGTACATTCTGAATCCTCTTACTTTAGTGATGAAAATTCTTTAATAGATGATATTATTTTAGTGAGCTAAAAGAAAAGTTGTCTAGTGATCGATCTCAATATAGCATATATAAAATGCTAGGCAAATCCAAACTCTTCACCCTTGACCAAGGTAAAAAGTCAAGACCTACCTAGAAATAAAATATATAAGAGAATCAATGATAAAAAGATTCCGGAAGTATGATTCCCGGGTCGTATGTCCCAACGAGGCTGCAATTGAAAGTTGATCTTGGTTTGATTTAGATTGAGTGAGAATGATTTTGATTGATTATAAGTCCTAACAACTACGGGAAGCAAAATTAGGTATTAAAAAAAAAAAAAAAAAAAAAAATTAACACTACCAGCAGAAACGATACACTATCAGCAGGAACGGCAGTACAATCA